>JANAVB010033016.1:213422-356410 GCA_029216955.1 Iris pallida | reverse complement strand
ATTATCGTGTCTTCCAATATTCTTCAGCACTCGTGAATGATTCTAATCATTCACTCAAATCAAACTCTCAATCGAGGCGATTAGTCTCCAGTTTTTTTTTAGGAACCCATCTCCCAAATGTCTAATTTATTTTAGTTGTTTATCATTTCTTTACTTCTAATAAATTGGATATTCAAAAGTTTGTTACCTTCACTACGATCCTTATTCAATTCCATAACCATATATTTTGTATATATCGACTCCACAATTTTCTACTGCTTGTGGTGTTGAACGCCGTTTTATCGCCTCCACCAAATTTAATTGCATTTTGGTATTGACGAACTCTTCCTATCCCCAACCCTATCTACCATATTAATCCTAAATTTCGAGGACGAAATTCTTGTAAGTTGGGTAGGATGTAAAACCCCTATTTTTTAAAATATTTTTATTAATTTATTAGACTTAAAATTTAATTTATGAAATTTATGATTTTTATTTAATTAGAAATGACCTAAACCATTGTTGAATTTTGGAACACAAGATACATAAATTTTGGCACGGAAGATGTAGCAGGGCCTTGACTAGTATATAGCCATGTGGGGAAAGCCTTGCCATGGGGATGGCCGAAAGGAAAACCAGGCCGAGTTGGTAATGACTCATTTAAAATATTTTAATTAACTATTATTTTATTTAATGATTTATTGACCCGGTTAGACCAAACCAACCGAATGAGCCTGGACCAAATTTAAGCCATGTGAGCATGTGGGGTGATAAGATGGCCATGTAGGAGCATTTTATGTGTGTACAAATATTTTAAATATATTTTAAGACTTGTTGAATATTATTGACTTTGTGGTACAAAATTTATGTTTTATAATAAAATAATATTTTATAAGATGGTACAATTTTTTGGACCCATACGGGTGAACGGTTTAAAGTTCCACCCATTGGGACGATTATTATTATTTTATTAATTTAAGTATTTTGTGGAGATTTAATAAACATATTTTCGTATTTAAATATCATTATTATTTGAGTTGATTACTAAGATTGAATTTATGTATATATGTAGATATGCTCAAATATATTAATAAATGGATAGTTACTTTTAAATGGTATTTGATTTAAATAGATTTTTGGTTATTTATGGATATGCACAATATTATATATAAATATATATATATCTAATATTATATATTATATATATCTATATAGATATATATATATTAATATATATATATATATTGAAGTTTTAAGAAAAGAAAAGAAAAAAAAAAGAAAGAAAGAAAGAAATATCCTAAGTGGTCGGCCCCACCATGTGAGAGCCGACCACTTGCAATAGCACAGCAGGTTTGCTTATGGGCGCCCCCCCCTCCTTAAAAGAAAAAGTAGTAGCAGCAACCTTATAAGTGGCGAACCCTTTAAATCTCTCCTTTTACATATATATATATATATACATATATAGATAATATGTTAACCACACAAAAACCAAAATCTAATTTCTCCTCCACCTTCTTCCTCCTCTCTCCTCCATTCTCCTCCTCTCCTCGGCATCGTGTCAAACCTCGTCGGAGCGACAGCAGTCCGCCTCCCGGTCGGCACGACAGCAGTCCCGCCCCGGTCGGCACGACAATCAACAACGACAACAGATTCCTACTTTAAGATATCCCACTTTCCGAGTAATTTCTCTGTCAATTCTATTCCGATTTTGAGCCGTAAATTCGTGTAGAAAGTCCCTTGACCGTCTATCGTCACTTCAAATATATTTATTTATTTCTGAAATAAATTTCAGTTTTAATTAATTAAAAACCTCAAAAAATTAGTTTTTAACATTAAAAACACCGTACGAGGTACGTCTCGACAAATCGGGCAACCCCGTCATGAACGAAAATACGAAAGGTCCGTATCGAATTTGTGGACGTGCGAGAATGACGAAATTCAAATTGGTTGCGTGTGCGCGACGAATTTGGTCCGTATCCGTCGCATTTTTGCGTATGGGCATTTTCGGTATTTTCAATTACTTTGTGCACACTCATCAAATCGCGACGAAACTTGCGCCATTGGACTCGAAATATTTTTTGGTCCTGTTATGCCAAGTTTAGTCCGATTCTGAGACCGTTGGTCGGGACGCTCTTTTGGCGGGCCTACAATCCCACTCAACGGGCAATTTTGTGCACGGCCCACCGGAATCCAAAATTGGACATACCGTGGATTCGTCTCATCAAACAAATTCGTGGACATGTAGTTTGATGATTTAGAGACCGTAGGTTCTGGCACTTTTCGGTGCAAGCGGGTCCAACGGCGGACATCGTTTTGATCCGAAATTACGAAATTGTCCTGTTCCAGAATTTAACTTTTTGAAGGCGTTTTCTAGGTATATCTCTCACCGAGATCATTTTTGATGTTTGTTCAGCGTCTGGAGTCATCTGTGATTTGTGAGTTTTGGTGCTGACACTTGCTACTCTTGGATTTGCCTTCTCGCGCGCAGGCAAGATACCTTGCCTTATCTATTGTCATAATTAGATGCACCTTTATTTAATTATTTACTTCTTCTTTATTATCTGTTTACAGTTGGATCCATTACTTGTTATTTTTAGTTCACTTTATTTTGCTTTCAGTTATTTTCTTCTGCCTTTTTGTTTGCATATGGACCTAGTCTTAGAGAACTACCTTTTGTTAAGTGACCTTGGGAGGGAGAAGACAGTTAAATGTATGGGCTACCCCAAATCCAATAGCTGTAGTAACTGCGTACTACAGTAGTCGAGTCGCGAGGGTCACTAGCCTCGAGCTATGTGGACCGAGGGTCACGTGGGCCGCTAGCCTCGAGTTATGCCGACTGATAGTATTGGTATTGACGTGTGTGTATTGTGAGTGTTCCTTGTCCTGGGGAGTCAGCCTTCACCTGCCCATACATCGATAGTCTTCTAAATTGCCTACTAGAAAGGATAGGAGACCTTAGCAAATTTTGATGTTCCAATCTGGCACAGAAAAAATGTCACATCGAGGAATAGTAAGTTACCCCTTGTCCTTGTTTGGTTGTAGGGGTAGCCTACTGTTTCGATGATGGGATATTGAGCCGTGTTATGGTTGGACGCTTTTACTTATCTTTATTTATGGTGCATTTATATTCAGTTTATATGGCATGTTCTTCATGTATCTTGTTACGTCCCTCTGAGGACCTGGTTATCTCTCCAGGGTGTGCTTCTATGATATTGCAGGTGTTCTAGTCGAGGCCGTGATTTCTCCGCCCCTTCGAAGATGGTTGCGCTTGGCTAGTCTTGTTATTTCATATTCCTTCTTGTACCTTTTTTTGAGATAGTGGTAGTGGACTTTGTCTCCGCCCAACGATTGTATACATGACAAATTCAAAGTTGCTTTTAAATCATTTATTTATCTAGTGGATGAGATTTAGTTATTATGGTTCTACTGCATTTTACAGCTTATGTATACATACAGGTTTTCATATATTGGAGTGTACTTCGTATGTATACAGCTGGCATGGATACGTACCTAGTCCTAAGTATTTTGGGACTGGGGCGTTACAGTAAGAAGTCACGATAACATACGGTGTTGCTATGGTTGCATGTTTATTATACGAATCAAATAACATGCTTTGCCATGAAACATGTTACAGTCTTGAATATGCCATGAACTGATCCTAAGAAGAACAACTAGAAAAAGAACTAAATTGTATGTTTGCATGAATCAATAAATACTAAATGTCGATTGTTAAGTGGGTCTTTGATCAGTACAGCGAGGACAAAAGTACTAATCCCCACTAGTTTGCTAGCAGGTTCAGGGATTTGGTCCTGTCGCGGCGGAGCTTCACTTGAACGCGTTGAGGCTTGGAATGCCGAAGTATTGAGGCGTGCGACCGCATTGACGGGACATGCAACAGGATTGATGCGGCGAGATATAGAAGGCTGATGTATGGAACGGTAAAATTCTTTGTGGACAAGAGAGAACCTGAGTGTTGTAGCCATCTGGCATATATTGTTGGGCTATTGAAGCCTTTGTAATCTCAGTTCGAATATCAATAAAGAGAATTGTTTCTTATACTTTGTTTTTTTGTTGTTAATATTAAGTCAAGATAAGCATTTGAGAACTTGTTATCTTGCCTTGTATGAGTGCAACTCCAGACTCGTACGACATCATGCCCCAGCGAGGACGATGATTCGGATAATCGATGCGAGGACGAGTCAAGTAGCACTTAAAAACTTAGGAGAAGCTACCCTATTATCAGATGTACCAAATGTGGGGTTACAGGGCATAATAAAAGAGGACGTAAAGGGCTGCCAGTAGGTTAACACGCAGGTAGACACCTTAATCTTAAGTTAAGTTGCATTCTTTTTATGCTATTATGCAAGCTACTAGTATTAATTTTTTAGTAACCATTGTAAATACTAAGGCTGTGAAACGGGATTAAGAGGAAGAGAAAGAGGAAGAGGTAGGGGAAGACATGCACAACCACAAGATAGAGTGAGCATGGAGACTATAGGAGTTGCATATTCTTTTGTTCGAATATCATCAATTATTCAAGCAAGTTAAGATCTAATGCAAATATGCATTGAAATGTTTGTATTTATTTTGTTACCGCCTTTCCTAATAATATAGCAAATAAATAAGTGAATGTCTTCTAATATATATTTTGTTAATCTCTGCAGGTATGAGGTGAACAAGCTTGTTTTGGTTACTCCTTGGAAGATGGCAGATGTGTTTTGTGCTTGTTTTGGAACAAGATGAGTCTGGCCCATTTGCTTGCTAAGATGGCGCTTCATCACTGGTTTTATAAGTTTTTATGTGTCACGCCCTGAGTCGACAAACCGTTCGTCCCCGGTGTTATTTTGCCGAATCGACCGTCCTCGCTAAGGCGTGATGCGTACGAGTCTGAAATTGCACTCGTACAAGGCAAGAACGTTACATTAATTTTATATTGAAATGCCAAGTTGAAACTTCACAAATCGCATCAAATTGAGACACAGTATATGAAGATGGAAATATGCTTTTTCATTCATAGCTTGCAACGAAGTGCAAGTCATAATTACATTGGATGTCGTTGCGGCTACATTGATTGAAAAAAAATACTTGACAAGCTGCCTGAACTAACACTTGCCGTTCCATACATTTGCCCCTTTATACATAAGCCTTCGATTGAATTGGCTTCAAAATACTTCAGCATAGGAAGAGCTTCAAACGTCTCTCCGCACTTCAGGTTCAGTTTAGAGCGCCCGCCACACCTGGGGAATTTGGGGGAGAGGATTAGCACACTTGCTAAGTGGACGAGACGAACCCACTGGTCTAAACCGACTCTGATTGTTAAGGTAGACATGCTTTTAGAGTTGTCTTTCTATTTAGATTTAAATGATTTCAGTTTATATTGATAGCCATCTTTAAAGTAATAAAGCATACAGTAAAACATAGCGATTTATCATATTTTTTACCACGGCCGTGCTCGTCTCTGCATAAAAACAGAGATAATACAAACTACCTGCATAAGACAATAGGTGAGCATGCTACTATCTTATATGTGCGGTCATTGATGCTATGCATCACGAGGGACTTTTATATGGCATTACGACGTGCCTGTCAGCTTGGGTTGCAAGCCCTGCTGTAGGTCCCACAATACCTCGTGCCGAAGCACGAATTTGATTATTCCCCCTAGGTCGATTCGGTTTCGATGCCCCGGATACCGCATCGAGGAAAGTTCAACTTGTGCACAAGCTGTCCATGACCATGCCAATGCGTGAACTGTTTAATATGTGCGGACAGATTTATATAGCGCGGACAGTATTGAATGACATTATCATTTCTCCCAACTCATGCAACGATTTATTGTCCCGTAGGCACCAAATTGTTCGAGGCATCATAACCCATGTTCGACGTTTCATATTATTTTGCAGCACGTAAAATAATCTATCTTTTTTACTAGAACCTTAAACTTTCTCGTTTATGTGCGAAACTTATATTTTCAGAGTAAATTACTCTAAATCGATACGTTTTTTCCGAGTTCTTGACCTTAGTGGATTGGCATGCATTTAACTTGGCATCGTCGATTTGAATGAATTCGAGGCAAAGAAAATTCGTTTGCGGGACAGAGTAGAAAAGAAGGGGCCGAATCACCCACCGAGTTCTTTGATCGTGCCGACCGACAAAGCGCTTCGCAACGTTCAAGCTTTAGTTACGCGAGCTCCTGCAATGGCACCAATACTTTGTTAGGATTCCTTCTTTATTCCTTCGCTTTGAAATTTGTAATTGCATTCAGAAAACTACGCGAAAGCACTTCATCAAAACCAAGCGGCAAAACTCCAAGAAAATCATACAGTGGTCTGGTCCCGTCGAAGGGACTCTTATATAGAGCTCACTCGTCGAGACGCAGCCCGCTGCATCTAGGACTTATTCCAACAGAAGTCGTTCCATTAGTTTGATCGATTCTCGTAACGTCCGTCCAAATCGATTTGATCGATGTCGCAAGGTGTTATCTTTTACCAAGATCAGCGATCGAGTCAGATGGCCATCTAAATTTCCGACCGATCTGACTCGGCGCTAGCATATTATGAAGTCCGTCGCCTATCGAAGCGGGGCACTACATTATGGAGAAAATTCCCTTGTGTTGTCTCCCATCTAGTTACAAGGATCATTTATTTTGTATTTAGTTTTGCTTTTCACCTGTTCTTAATCTTCTTATTGCTATAGTTTCCTCTATTTGTCTTTTTTTTATTATGTTTCCTCCAATGGTTGTATTGGCCATAGTGCTTCTGGTTGTGGTGGCTGTAGTGTTCCTGTGCATGGGCATGTATGATTGCTTCGGTTGTATCCCTGTTGAAGTTATCAGTATATATGGTCTCATACATTTCTTTAAAAAAATTAGAGCATCATGTTTTTTCATTTAATATTCTGGAGAAATTTTTGACAGTTGTGGAGAATTTTTTTGTAATTTTATTTTATCAATTTTTTTTATTTATAGTTTTTATAATTTTTTAAGTTTTTCTTATTTCAAATACCAAACCGATGCAGTTTTTAGTATTGAAAATTTTGAAAAAAAAAACTCAAAATTAGTCCACGTGGATGTGCCACATCATACTTAACGGTTGACATGGTACATTTAACTATGGCAAAACTACATTGTTTATGAGATGATATTTCATTTTTAAGTTTTTCAGAAAAACTTAATACCAAACTTTTTTTTTTTGAAAAAAGAACCCAAAAATACTCCACATGGATGTGTCACGTAATACTTAACGGCTGACATGGCAGATAACATGTCATGTCAGCAAAAATTGTTAATAGAACAAACAACAATTTAACAGAGTGATCAGTTTTTTTGATGGCCAAACATTCAGTGACTAAAATTTTAAAAAATATCTCTGAGTGACTAAACTTTGGTTGGACAAATATTCAGTAACCAATTTTTTAAGGAGGGGTAGAGCCCACCTAGATGGTTTTACCTCTGTCCAAATTGAACCCAACTTGTCGTCTTTGACTTTCCGAATTTCTTCGAAATGCAAATGGTACTGGCACTCTAGTAAGGGGGATTACTCCTATTTGTATTGAATATCACAAAGCATTGACATTTGGGGGCATTACTGCCGGGATTAAATTTCAAATTTTGACTATAAACAATAAGTACTAGTTGGTTTTTCGATGTCAACAAAAATAGGGAATACGTGTCACATCTTACGCTTTGAAGGCGGTGTCTATGAATCATACGTGCCTATCCAACCGCAATGGCTAGTAATACGCCACCTCAACTCGAATTTTTGATTCCGTAAAGTACTTGAAAATATGAATCATCAAAGCTAATAAATTCAAAAACCCCCTTGAAATAACTAAAGTCAGCGAGACCGTGTGCAGAAATCCTCCTCCTCGTCCGTCGTCGTCCGTTCATTTGAGCAAGCAAGAAAGAAACTCAATCGGCAGCAGAAGACAGTGTGCGCACTGGACTGTGCGTGCAACCTGCTGCAGCGAGAATGTCGTCGGCCCCAGGCGAGTCGAAGCCGCAAGACGCGGTGCTGTTCGTGGGGATGAGCCTGGCGCTCGGGATTGCCTCCAGGCACGTCCTCCGCGGCACCAGGGTCCCCTACACCGTCGTCCTCCTTGTCCTCGGCATCGCCCTCGGTTCCGTAGGTACTACCACCACTTCTGTCTGTCCCAAACACAACAACTCTTGTGTGTGTTTTGATTCGCTCGTTTGCTTGTTTGTTTCTCTATTAAACATCAAAACGTATAAAATTGTTGGAAGCGGAGTGTTTTTAGAGTACCGGTTACGAAGTCCGATTTTGGATATTTTTTAAGTTACGACTTTTAAACGAGTCCAATTTATGTTTGATATTTCATTAGCAAACAGTTCTGAAAGTTTTTATATCAATAAAATTAAATAGACAAGGGTTTAATATTTATAATTATATATTTTTGGTGATGATATAAATAAATAAAATAATAAAATCTCTCTAAATCTATCGATTTTGAGTGTTTATAAAGCCATCTAAAAAAATGTTACACCGATTTTTAGGAATTTTTGAGCCGACCAAAATCAGTGCCTCAAAAAAAAATTAACAAGCAGAGGTTTTCACAAATTGTCGGTTCAAAAAACATTCCAAAACCGGTAAAAAACACCGTTACCAAGCCGACCTTCCTTGAATTTGAGGTTAAAATAGTTAAGGGAAGGTATGGATTTAGGAGGGTGGAAGTTATAGAGGATTAAGCGAGGATTTGTTTAATCGTCTTTTAATCTCAAATTAGTAGGTTAACGAGTAAAGGTAGAAGTTTTGTTTTAAAAGTCATAAATATTTTTTATTTATCCAATAAATTATCACGACTTTTTATTATTTTATTTTTTTTGCTTTCAATCTGCTGCTCAATTAGCTTCTTGATTTTGTTCAAGTACACCATGTTTCTTCTCGCTTTCTCATACTTTATATAAACTGGACGTGCTTCTAAACGTACTGTAGAAGTCTATAATTATTATGTTACTTAATTTTATTGTGTTTGGATTCTAGTTACTTTATATATATATATATATATATATATATATATATATATATATATATATATATATAATTTGTGAAAATATTTTTTGTGAAGATATTTTGACAAGTTTTAATTAAAAATTCAACCAAATATAATTTTATGCCATATGTAATAAGAATACGGTGGTAACTATTATATTTTTATTATTCATTCCCTCACTCAAAATCTCAAATCAAAACAAGAGTTATTGAACATACCCTATTTAACTTTCCCTCAAATTTAAATGATGGAGGAGACGAAGTCGCCTGTCACCGAGGAAACGCGCACAACTGAGCACCGCCGCTGGGAGAGAAAGGGGTCGCCGGGGAAAAACATATCTGACACCGAGATCAGTCGTGCAGCGGAGGAGGACACTTGATCGCCGTAGTCATCTCTCGCCGAGACTCGACGCACTGGTCGGAGCGGATGAAGTCGCCAGAAAGAGGTGAAGTTCAGTCGAGCGCCACCGATTAGGCATTGCCGAGGGAGAACGACACTCAGTCGTCAGTGAGAGACCACCCCGCGCGTCGTCGATGTGAACCGGAGCCTAGCCGTCGATCACCGGAGACGAAGACTGCTGCCGATGTGAACCACCATGGCCGATCCCTTAGGAATTAGGGTTAGGGTTCGCTCAAATTGGGGGAAAAGAGGAAAGAGAGGGAAGAATTTCCTCAGCTCTCGAATTTGAGCAGAGGAAAAAATGAAATGAAAGGAAAGAGTGAATTTGAGTTTAAATAGAGATTGAGTAAAAATTCGTAATTACCAAAAAGCACACCACAAATAATTTTATAAAAAAATTTGAGTGGCACCCCACTTGGATGGCCTATTTGTGCGGTGCATCCCACATTGTTTGCTATATGTATAAGTAGTCCCACTTTGGATGTTTCGTCAGTTTTGATGGTCAGGTGCATCCCACTTGAGTGGCACCCCACTTGGATGGCCTATTTGTGTGGTGCATCCCACATTGTTTGCTATATGTATAAGTAGTTCCACTTTGGACGTTTTTCGTCAGTTTTGATGGTCAGATGTTTGACCCTTAAAAAGACAAAAATGTCCCTCTTCCTCCCCCCTCCTCACCCCTGCTGCTCGCCTCCGCCGCTGCTGCTGATGGCTGCTGCTGCTGGACAGGGGAGGGGGCGGCAGCGCGAAGGGGAGGAGGGGGCAGAGGGGCGAGGTCGGGGAGGGGGCGGGGCGAGGTCGGGAGGGGGGACGGAGGGGGGGGGAAGGTCGGGGAGGGGGCGGGGCGAGGTCGGGGAGGGACGGAGGGGGGAGAGGTCGGGGAGGGGTGGAGGGGGGCGAGGTTGGGGAGGTCAGGGAGGGGGGGAGGTCGGAGAGGGGGCGGACTGGGGGCGAGGTCGGGGAGGGGGGCGGAGTGGGGCGAGGTCGGGGAGGGGGCGAGGTCGGGGAGGGGGCGGGCTGAGGTCGGGGAGAAGGGGGGGTCGAACGTCGGGGAAGGGGTAGGGGAAGGGGAAGGGGAAGTGGGAGGGGGGGCTGTGATGTCAGGGAAGAAGACAATGGGGGGGAGGGTTATTTTGGTCCAAATTTTTTTAATAAAGAGTCCATCCGTCAGAACTGACGGAAAACGTCCAAAGTGGGATGACTTATACATATAGCAAGTCCAAAGTAGGATACTATACATATTACAAATAATGTATGATGCACGGCATAAATAGACCATCCAAGTTGGGTGCCACTCAAATTTTTTCTAATTTTATTGCAAACTGTACCTAAAAATTGTTAGGAAGTTATTGGGTTGTTGGAGAGAGAGGAAAAGTTTGTTACAAGGTTGTTAGGAACCTTGGAGAGCACTCCAACTAATTGCTAGAATCTTCCCTTTTAAATTCTTCTAAAATAATTAACAAAATAACTCATTTATAAAATTATGAAATGTCTTATAATTAATCAGTGATAAAGTGAAAAATATTTATTTCTAACATAAAAATTACTGGAAAATACTAAATTAATAATTTCAGGAAAGCGGGGTTACAGGGAGCGATTGATTAGCGCGGCCTTGTCGATCATGTAGGTCTTGAAGTCGAACTTGGTGATGGCCGTGGCAGCGGCGGCGGTGGAGTCTTCTTCTTCCTTACTTGTGGCAACGGTGCTGGTGATGGTGGTGGTGAGTGAGTTTTTGATATGGAAGGATTTTCTTAGGGTTAGGGAAGGAGGAGAATTAGAGGAGGAATGGGAGGAGAGATCGGAGCACCAGGCGGCTGTGGTGGCGAGTGGAGTGAATGAGAGGTGAATAGAGAAAGACTTTCTTTTCTTTTGGTGGAGTGAATGAGAAAGACATTGAGAGAGACGTAAGAAGAAAAATACATTGGATCCCACCCCCCAACAAAACTTTCATTTCTTGTGGGGGCCACCACTTTTTTAGGCAGGAAAAAATATATAAAGAATGAAAACGTTCTTATCAAGGACGTTTTTTCACAAAGAAAATATCATTCCTAAAGACATTTTCTCTTTTTTATTATTATTTTTTTTACTAGCTTTTTTTTAGTAGAATAGTTATCGGCGGTTACAAAAAGTAATTAAAAAAAAAGAACGCTCTTCGCAAGGACGGATTTGTGCTTTTTTTGAAATTATTCAAAAAATTGTGCTTTTGCTGAGATTTTAGTAAATATTTATGTTTTGAGTGAAAGTTTCCGTATAAAAACTATTATAGTCAAAGTGCAATAGTACTATTTGGAGATAGCAGATATGCGCTTCCACCTATTTGTGTCGATTAGGTCTCTTATAAATAATTTATAACTCCGATGATTATGAAAATTTTAAAGAATAAAAACAATCAACAATTTTATACAGATACATAATTGACGCAAAATGATTGGTACACTAGATCTGCTACCGCCCTTGAGTAGGGAGTGCATTTTAGAGCGGGAGTTTATCGGAAATGGAAGAAAAAAATAGAAAAAAGTTAATCACAATGTAGAAACTTAAAATTTGAATATGACCATCAAGATAACAAGTTTGTTTCATAACATTATTTTTATATTGGTACAATAATATCTGATAAATATTTTACGGATTGAATATTAATATTTTTCAAAAAAAAAGTATCCAAAATCCTACGACAGTAAGGCCATGTTTGGATAATAAGGCTATGTTTGAATAAGGTATCCATAAAAAAATAATCTAAAATCCAAAATTTGAATTAGAGAATTCACAGTAGAGACATTCCAAACACATACTTCAACTTATTAAAAATTGTGTAAATTACTATTTTGTGCATGTCTTCTTAATATTGACACACAATGATATACTACAAACAAATACTCCAAATTAACTTCATTTTTTTCTCCCTATTTTTTATGAGTGTCTCTTAAAGCATCCACAGTGGAGACACTCTTAACACATACTCCAAATTATTAGAAATTGTGTAAAATACTACTTTTGAAGTGTCTCATTGATATTGACATACAATGATACAATCTAAATTAACATCCTCTTTTTTCTTCTTCTTTATTTTTCTTTCATGTTTGGTAAGATTTTTCCTCCCTTTTTTTTCTCCCTCTTTTATGGAGCGCCTCTTAGCCATTTTCAAGTATAAACAAGTGTTTACTGTAGCATTCAAGTACTATAAAATTTGACTAAAGTCGAAATGTAACCGATGAAATCTATCTTACCGTAGATGCTTTAACTTTGTAGCAATTTTTAAGTATGAACAAGTGTCCACTGCATCATTCAAGTGCTACAAAATTTGACTAAATTCAAAATGTAGCACAGACTTCTCCCATTGTGGATGCTTAGCTTTTTAGTAATTTTCGAATAGGGATGATTTATGAAATGCCCAAAAACTAAAAAAGTTTCATGAAAAATCCACTGCTAAAAAAACTTTCATAGCGTGCCCAGAATTAGAGAAACTTATCCAAAGCGGGTTCCAAATGACCCTTTTGCCCTTCTTTTTAATTTATTGAAAACACCCACGAAACTGCTCTTAAAAAAAATATTTCGATACTTCATCTTCTTCCATACGCTGCTCACTTTCGAATCTAGGTTTTCTCCTCAAAAATCTTCAGAAACTCGTCGAAAAATTTCGGAAAGACCGAGACAAACGGCAAAAGTGCTAAAATGGATGTCCAAACATCATTTTTTTGCGATTCTAAAATTTCGGAAGGCCGTCTAATGAAGAAGCTGTTAATCTCAGGCTTCTCGACGATACGCTCATTTTGCGACAAACGGAACCTCGTTTCGACCTCCCAGTCAAAAGTTATGGCCCTCCAAAGTTTCAACTGACCATAAAATGCAGGAGAATGAACATTCTCCGTGTTAGAACACGAAGAATGTTAATTTCGCATGAGGGTGGCTATTCTTCGTGTTAGTAACACGGAGAATGACATTCTACGTCTTAATTTACACGGAGAATGGCCATTCTGTCACCCTCACTTTTTCCAGTTAGGGGTAAAATGGTAATTTTCCATTTTATAATATTTTTGGAAATTTTATTTCATGAATATTATTATTTAATTATTATAGGAGTCGGGTTCGAATTTCATCGCATTCCGAGTTAATTCGGGACCCCGGTGAATTTCGACTTGAGCTGTAATTAGCCTGTTAGCTAACCATGGCCCACCACACTAAATTTTAGGGTTTAAGAGTTTGGACTAGTTTTCCATGAGTAATTTAGTTTAATTATGATTTTTATTTATTTTTAGCAACTTCCTAAACCTAATTTGGAATTTATTTAATATTAGGCTTAGGGAGGGGCAAACTTGTAATTTACAAGTGCCCCTCACCCACACCTCACCATGTCAAGGCCGGCCATGACAAGGCCCCCCCCCCCTCTTCCTTCACCACTAAGAAACTCTCTCTCTCTCTCTTCCAAATTAATTTCTTTTCAAAGCTTTCTTCTTCCTCTTCAAACCTACAATTAGGTATGTCTTTAAACTCCCATTTAAATTCTCCATTTCATTTATTGTTTCACATTAATTAGAGATATGACCATTCTCTTCCATTTGCCCACAAATTTGTAGGTTTTCCATAGAAAAATAGGTTAAGAATTATTAGGATTTAATCTTTTGAGAGTGGTATATATATATATATATATATATATATATATATATATATATATATATATATATACATATATATATATATATATATATATATATATATATATACATGTGTATTTATGTGTGTGTATTTATATAAGTATTTGTGTGTGTGTAGAGGAGGGTGATACTTGTGTCATGGGGATGGTGGTGTTGAGAGAGTGGTGTGTGTGTGTTTGTGTTGTGTGAGGATGTGTGTGTGTGTTTATATATATATATATATATATGGATATGTATATATATATATATATAGTTATATGAGTGTATTTATATATATACATGGATGTGTGTATATGGATGTGTGTATATGGATGTGTGTGTGATATATATATATATTTAGAGGGATGGATAGATATCTAGATAGATTATAGATAGATATCTAGTTTTAGGGATATTTTGTAAAACCTCCCCTAAATAATGGGCTAATTTGCGAAATACCCCCTAAAGATCTCGAATTGGTAAAACCCCCTTTCCGTCAAGACGCTGTTTGATTTTGGGTGACGTGGCAATCCGTGTGTGTTAAAATAAAAGTTAGACGAAAATACCCCTGCGTACGTGGCAGGGGTCCTCCAACGGTCTTCTCTCTCTCTAAAGGAGAAAACACAAATTATTATATTTACAGTAAGGAGGAAACACAAATTATTATATTTACATGAAAATAACAGCATTCAAACATCCAAATGAAGAATTTAAAATTTGTATTATAATGCATGTTTAATATCAAGTAACAATGAATTTATACGTAACAGTACTGCGAGCATGCATCATTCTTCATCTACTACGACTGCTCTACCACCACCACGAGCTCTCCTCTTAATCTCATCGACGAAAGCCTGCACGTTCCGGTCCGACGAGCCTCCCTCCGCCACCGCCCTCGCCGCCGCCTCCCTCAGCTCCGCGCACCTCCTCCTGATCCCCTCCGCCCTCCCACCGGCTGTCACCTCCGCCACGCGCCTCCCGAGCTCCTCCCTCCCCACCGGCGCCCCCAGCCTCACCCCGACCTCGTACACGTCCACCAGGAACTTCGCGTCCGTCAGCTGGTCCCCGAACTGCGGGTACGCCATCCTGTTGGCGACCGGGGCGGTCCCGCTCGCGACGCCGAGCCTCGCCGCCTCCACCTCCTTCGGCAGCACGACCTTCAGCTCCTCCTCGAACCCCACGATCTTGTGGAAGACGGACGACGACGAAGTCGTCGTGCCGCCGCTGGCGAGCGCGTGCTCCACGAGGACCTGCCTCAGCTTCTGCATGAGCGGGTAGGCGGAGCTGCATGGGTCGTCGACGTAGGAGAACACGTACTCCCTGTCGACCACCTCGATCAGCTCCTTCTCGCAGAACCTCGCCGCGTGGAGCTCTCCGTTGGCGCCCGCCGCCAGCGCTCTCTTCGCCGCTTGGCCGACCGCGCTCTTGACCGCGCCCTTGAGGTTCTCCTCCAGGTGGCCGAGGTCGACGGCCTGGCAGAGCGCCACCAGGAAGGTGGCGGACATGAGCTTCAGGATCTCCACCGCCTCCGCCGTCTTCCTGGACGAAATGAGCCCCAGGGAGTTGACGTCCTGGTTGTGCTGCTCCGCGCTCTGGACGTGGTTGGTCACCGGGTTGGCGAGGTACTGCAGCTCGGAGCAGTAGGAGGCCATGGCGATCTCCGCCCCCTTGAGCCCGTAGTCGAGGCTCGGGTTCCTGCCGCCGGAGAGGTTCGAGAGGAGGCCGTTGTTGTAGAAGTCGTTGACCAGCTCGGACATCTGGGCGAACATGAGCTTCCCGATGGCGGCGAAAATACCCTGCAAATTTGAATGCTGTTATTTTCATGTAAATATAATAATTTGTGTTTCCTCCTTACTGTAAATATAATAATTTGTGTTTCCTCCTTTAGAGAGAGAGAGAAGACCGTTGGAGGACCCCTGCCACGTACGCAGGGGTATTTTCGTCTAACTTTTATTTTAACACACACGGATTGCCACGTCACCCAAAATCAAACAGCGTCTTGACGGAAAGGGGGTTTTACCAATTCGAGATCTTTAGGGGGTATTTCGCAAATTAGCCCATTATTTAGGGGAGGTTTTACAAATATCCCCTAGTTTTATATATATAGATAGATATATATATATATAGAGAGAGATATATATAGATATATATATGAAGTGTATACGTATAGGGAAGTAGAAGAAGATGAGAAGAAGAAGAATCAGTAACAGCAGTAGCAGTTGCTGCAGGACAGCAGCAGCAGCAGCCAAGAGCTGCTGCCAGGTCTGAACAGCCCCCCCCCCCCCCCTTTTGGCTTTAAGGCCTTTAACCCCCCCCCCCCCCCCCCCCCCCCCCCCCCCCCCTTCACCTATGTGTATATATATATATATAGATATATATATATATAAGTATTATATATGGTTGGAATCGTAGAGAAGAGTAGAAAAAGATTATGGAATGAGAAGTTAGAAAAGAATTAGAGGTTAGAAGAAAAGATAGGAAGAAGTTAGAAGAAAAGGGAAAATGCTAGAATAGAAAAAGGAAAAAACCGAGTTAGAGGACGAAACGGAGCTCGGAGTATCCGATTGAGTTGAAACTTGGCGTGGGGCATGAATACGTGATTTAGATTTTGCGGTTAGGCTTCCGGGTGGAAATCGGAGTCGTAGGGCGCCCGTATCGCGCCGTATCGGTGCGTATCTTGAAATATTCAAGATTTTGACAACGGGCCGTATCGTGGACCGAATGTCCACGTTACCTAGGTATTTTGGTAGATATTATATGTATAGGCTAGTATCATACTACCCTAGGGAGATCGGGTCAAAATACCAAGCGTAGGTAGGCTAACTGGATAGTTGCCGAAGCTAGAATTTTACCCTTTTTAAGGGTAAAATAGGATATTGGCCTACGGCCAAGATATGAGTTTCGAAGTCCAAGATGGACTTGGATATGGGTTGTAGAGGTTGGTAATAGTTAGAAATAGTCGCCTAGACCTAGTCTTGGCCCCGGTTGACCACGGTTGACTTTTTGGACCAAAAGTCAACTATGGGTCAACGCTTTACCCAAATTAGTCCCGATTTCCATTAGACTTTTGTAGTTGACCAAAAGTCAACTATTAGTCACCATTGACCTAGGGTTGACCATGGTTGACCTAGAGTTGACCAGAGTTGACCAGAGTTGACCAGTTGACCAAAAGTCAACTGTAGGCCAACTCTTGATCCCGTTTGACTTTCTTCGACTTGTTTTGACCCGTGATGACTGGTATGACCTAGGATTGACTTGGTTAGGCTTAGGTTGACTTGATATAACTTGATTTGACCTAGATTGACTTGACAGGACTTAGTGTGACTCAGTGAGACCTAGTTTGACCTAGATTGCATATCATTCATTGTAAATCATTCCTAAACTTGTTTAAACCTAAATTAACTTACAGTATCTCATATTTAGGTCTTCTGATACCGCTCTGAGCATTGATATACCATACAGCTCAGGACAGCAGGCGAGTACATTCACTGATAGTTTTCATTGTCTTGATATCTGCTATATCCGATTCAGTCGTAGTGTCTTACTTGATTCTTAGTCACGATAGCTCACGGACTAGTACACATCGGATCATGACATGAGATGTTGTTCCTGGATTTCTGGGTATATGGGTACACTCCCTGTCTTATTCCCTGTACTTGTATAGACACCGATTTCTAAGAGGATTTGCTACCCTCTTACGAAATCACGTGCCATGACGTGTCATGTCCAGATCCATTGTACTATTCGGGGATGGAGAATTATTAGGGGCTATGTGATCCAAGCCACCCTGTCACTATTCATGTGCTCGCGCCACTCTTTCCTCACGAAGGGTGTAGCGAGATCCCTTGCCTTGTGCTCGTTATCCAGGTTGGCCGGCATGTCTCTCCGTTGAGGTCACCGCGGATTGTCGGGCCAAGTGGATAGCCTGTCCTGTCACTTATCCCAAGCCGATCACATATCGCTCTAATAATTCAAATCACATTTTATATTTACTTTATCTTATCGTATATCCTGCTCTGTTCTACATTCAGTATTTTCTCACCATGCCATGATATACAGTTACTCACATGCTCTACTTTCCTTTACATTGTACCTTGATTGGAGTCTAAGTTCTGCTCGGGAGGAGAGTTACAACCCCGGTCCTTGTTTGGTTTAAGGGTTGTAACTCGACTTCCGAACGGTTTCCAAGTCTTCATATATCTTTGTCTTGTAGTTCATTATACTGTCTCTTATAGAATTTGTCAATTCACATGGAACTGCTGTTAGTGTTTGTACTTGCTCATTTTTCTGACAGGATACCGTTATGATATATTACAGATGACTCTGAGGCGGACTGCTCGACCTATTATGGGCTCGAGTCAGATGGAGTAGCCTTAGATCGTGGCCTTATAGTAGAGCCACTAGATTTTGTACTTCCAGAGTAGTGTAGGTTAGCTAGGTTTGACTGGACTGCGATCCAGCTAGCTTATCAGACTGTAGTTATATATTCTATTTTGATACTCTGTGATGTATATATCTGGGCTTGTTTTGGACTCTGCACTTGTTTACTCTTTCATCTATCATGTCTTTCTTCTGAGCTATCTACCTTAGTTTTATTCTGTGATTGAGACTGTATTGCTATGTCACCTCCATTCGGAGAGTATATACTGTACATGTACATTTTAACTGTTAGTCATAGGTATTTACAGACGTTATATACAGCGTTCTACCGCCGATTCTGCGGCGTAGGCTGGACGTACCCACGTGCTCGTGCCCCTCATAAGGGTGCGGGTCGTGACACATTCTCTGTGTTAGTAATACGGAGAATGACATTCTCCGTCTTAATTTACACGGAGAATGACCATTCTCCGTGCTAAATTATAAGGAGAATGACCATTCTCCGTCTTAATTTACACGGAGAATGGTCATTCTCCATGTAATTTAGCACGGAGAATGAACATTCCAGTGTTAAAACGCATGAGAATGACCATTCTCCGTGTTAGAAACACGGAGAATGTCATTCTCCGTGTTAAAGAAAACGGAGGATACCATTCTCCGTGTTAAATAAAACAGAGAATGACATTCTCTGACATTCGTCATTCCAGTGTTAAAACGCAGGAGAATGACCATTCTCCGTGTTAGAAACACGGAGAATACCATTCTCCGTGTTAAATAAAACGGAGAATGCCATTCTCCGTGTTAAATAAAACGGAGAATGGTCATTCTCCGTATTAAATAAAACGGAGAATGCCATTCTCCGTGTTAAATAAAACGGAGAATGGCCATTCTCCGTGTAATTTGGCACGGAGAATGGTCATTCCAGTGTTAAAACGCAGGAGAATAACCATTTTCCGTGTAAATTAACACGGAGAATGGCATTCTCCGTGTTAATTTACACGGAGAATGCCATTCTCCGTGTTAATTTACACGGATAATGGTTATTCTCAGTATTAATGACCATTCTCCGTATAATTTAGTATGGAGAATGGCATTCTCCGTTCTAAATTACACGGAGAATGGCCATTCTCCGTGCTAAATTACACGGAGAATGACATTCTCCGTGTTAAATGATACGGAGAATGGTCATTCAAATATTAAAACACAGGAGAATGACCATTCTCCGTGTTAGAAACACGGAGAATGCCATTATCCGTGTTAGTAACACGAAAAATGACATTCAACACGGAGAATGACATTCTCCTTGTTAAAATGCAGGAGAATGACTATTCTTTGTGAGATATCGACGGAGAACAATTGACAGAAATATAATTTTTTATTTTTTTGTTTTGTGGGAAGAAATTTGACATGAATAAAGATTCAAGAGTTTTCGTTCTTCTTTCAAAACGATGCTAACTCTTATGGAAAAGAAGAAGAAGATCTTCTCTCCATAATTGACCTAATTGTCGGAAAAGAAGAAGAAGAAGAAGAAGAGTGATGATCGGAGTTTGACTGAAAAAAAAGAACGATGAACTACGAACGATCTTTACGATCTCTGCTGAAAATGAGAGCAATGAAATTCAGATCTCTCGTGAAGAAGAAGAAGAAGAAGAAGAAGAAGAAGAAGACGACGACGACGACGAGAATCGTAATCCAAATCTGAGTTTTGTGCGGAGGGGTAGTTATGATATTAATTTTGTAAATACAGAGCATCTAAAGGGAATCTTGGAATATTTAACGTGAAAATACTTAATTCTGGGTGTTTCATAAAACTCATCCAGCGGGTGGGTTTTTCATAAAAGCCCACCCCGAAATTGGGTTTCTCAGCAATTTACAGTTTCGAATATGGACAAGTGTCCAATGCAATCGTCAAATATTATAAAATTTGACTAAGCTTGTTTGATAAATAAGATTTGGATTTGGAAATCCAAAATTCAAATTCAAATCCAAATCCAAATCATGAATTTCCAAATCCAAATCCAACTTCAACCAAACATAGGATTTGGTATACTATAATTATGATACTAAAATATTAATTAATAAATTAATAAATAAATTATTAGTTACTTATTATAATTATAGTTGTGATTAATAATTAAATTATTACTATAATTATGATAATAGTTATGTTTACAAATTAGTTAAGATTATAATGATGATAAATAAATTATTAATTACAATTACAATAATATATTAATTATTAAATTATTAATTATGATGAAGGTTATGATTAATATATTATTAATTAAGATTACAGTAAAATTTTAGTTAATAATTTGTTATTAAGATTATAATTAAGACTAATAAATTACTAATTAAGATTATAATTAAATATTTATTTATACATTATTAATTAGAATTATAGTTATGATTAATAAATTGTTATAATTATGGGTAATAAAGGTATAACTTATTATTTAAGATTATTATAAATATTAAAATAAAATTATAAATTAATAACTTATTAATTAAGACTATAAATAAGATTAATAAATTAATAATTAAGATTATAATGAAATGTTATTAATAAAATTATAAATTGATATTTAATTATTTAAGTGATAAGCGTATTTATATTAATTAAGAATAAAAAATCATATATAAAATAATATCTAACTATTAGTTAATTTTTAATTAATTTAATTATTAATTAGATTAGTTAAATATTTAATATAATGATAAAATTATTTTAAAGAAATTTAACTTTCTTTCTTTTAAATCAAATTTAGATTTGGTACCAACGTTTCATATCCGAACTTAACTCCAATCAAACGTAGGATTTCATAAATTTGACTCCAAATCTATAAAATTCTAAATTTTAACTCTAAATATATTTTACCAAATAGACCCTAAAATTAAAATGTAGCACTTAAGACCTCGATGTGCTCTAACTACGGCGACATGTACAAGACCAAACCACATAAAATGTCGCCAGGTGTGTAACGTGGCATCGGGCAGACCAGGCCAGTGTCTGGTCCACCAGACCAAGAATGTTAGACCAGAAGAAAAAAAAACAAACAAAAAACAAACAAACAAACAATCGATTTGTTTTATCCAATAGAAAAAAAAATCAAACAAATTCCGGCAGATTATGCTCTTGCACCTTTTTTTTTTTTTTTTTCTTCTTCTCATTTATCATTCAACATATCCGCGTATAAATAAATGGAGGAGTTGATCCAAAGTTTCCAACTACTTACACTCCATTTCCGTACAAGAAAGAGTCCGACGACGACGATGGGGGGCGAGGAGCAGCCGCGGCCGCAGGATGCTGTGGTGTTCGTGGGCATCTGCCTGGTGGTGGGTATAGCTTCCAGGCACATCCTCCGGGGCTCCAAGGTGCCCTACACTGTCGCCCTGCTCGTCCTCGGCTTAGCCATCGGCTCCATAGGTACACTACACTAACCTACCCACTCTTTTTCTTTTTCTCATCATCAAGATGCCACCTCCTTTTTTCTTCCTTTTATAATAGTTTTTTTTTGGTAGAATCACCTTTATTTTTTGAGAATCACCCTATTGAATTGTTAGATAGTTGCCTAAGGACACTGCTAGAGGGACACCAAAATCTTACGAGACTCGGCTAACCACGTGATGTGGCAGGATAATGTGCGGGACCACCACATTAATGTTATTCCCAAATATGCTATTCCAATTAGGTCCTCAATTTGTGAGAGTATTTTTTTATAAAACCAGTAAGACGTAGGAGAGAGAACATGTATGAGGAGCTCCCTAATGTTATCAATAGGTTGCCACATCATGTGGTAAACAAAATGTATAAGGTCAGATTTTGGTGTCCCCTTAGCATTATTATTACTCTCTTTATCTTTACGCCAGGCCTCCTTTTGTAAGTCAAGAGAAGGTCCATGCCCACCTAGTTACATCCATGTCAAGGCCGGCCCACGGGGTTGGATTGCCCTATCCAAATTTTAGTTTTGGTTGCCCCTTGAGTCTTATTGTGGGCCGATCAAGGAGAGTAATATGCAACCCCAACCTCCTGTGGAGTCATGCTGAGCCTGGGTACCCCAAGCAGATTGGGGGTGGGGGTGGGGGGGGGGGGGGGGGGGTGGGGGGGGGGGGTTGCGTAAGCCCCAAGTCTTGTCTGACTTACCTCTGGGCCGGCCCTTATCCATGTGGCCCAAGTACGGATACAACACGACATGGTGAAGACACGTGGTGTGTCCTAGTGTATGTCCAATACGTGTCCAACACAACACGACCACATTTTTGGAGAGTCTGTGCTTCCTGGATAATATGAAACATAATATTTTAATAGATTAGGATTTTGATATAGTTAGGAATTAGGTTTATGTTTTCAATATCTTCCCTTAAACCAATTCCTCCATTGCTGAGCGATTCTTCTTAGGTTCATAAACATCTCTAGTTTCAGCGATCTCGTAATATTTAGTTGTTTCATCTTCACTTTTGCAATAATGTATGTAAGTCGATCTCCTTGACTTCCACTAATTCTCTAATGTAATGATAATGGACATCGATGGGCGTGCATCTTTCATGGAACATTGGGTTGTTTGTAATTGACATAGCCGAATTGTTGTCTAGTAAATCTTTATCAACTCATCTTGGATATGTCCACGCTTTTTCGGTAATGCAACTACTTCTTACTGCATTGTTCTCTGCTCCAACTGCAGATAATGCAACTACTTCTTACTTTTTCGGTAATTATGTGGAAGCAGTATTCCTATAGAAAATATGTTTTACTCTTACGTTATCACTAATATTTAGATTAGTTGGTAAACTAGTGAAGTTGTAATCAAGGGGTCCTTAGTTCAAATCGTACAACTCTCATTAGTTCTGGTGTTAATCATTTTTCTACTACTCAAGTGCTCTCTGGAAACTCCTAAATTCCTGGAACCACCTCTGGAGTCATGTATATGAGGTCCTTGTTGCTCATATTAAGGGTCTGAAGATGAAAAGTTGCATAATAATAAATACAGAACAAATGAACTTCTCCACAGCTACATATAGCTAATTCTATCAGTACATATAGCTAATTATATATTGTTTTGGCCGACAAGCATCAGAATAATTTTTGGTTTGAAGTATTATAGTTGAGTTTCTACTCTCTGTCATTGTAAATTAACGCGATGAGAAATTAAACCCAACCAAAGTGAGTGTCTAACTAACAATATCGATAGCCATGCAATATGGACAGAAGCACAAGCCTGATGAGTAGGGTGATGCAACTAGTCAAATTAGGAAACTGGATTTGACTTGGATTCGCTAGGACCCGGTCAACATAACTGTTGAGAGCATTAAGGGGCTTTTAGTCCCACATCGAGTAGAATAACAAGGAGAGGGGTTAGCCTCTCCTATATATGTGTAGCTCCACCACAGTAATAAACAAGCCAAGTATTCTACTAAATTTCTATTTGATATCAGAGCCTCCACAAAACCCTAACCTAGTCTTCTTCCAAACACAGTCGCCGACCCCCCACCCCTTCCCCCCCCCTTCTTCCACCCCTCCTTCCCCGCTGATCTCTTCTCCCCTTCTCCCGTCGCCGATCCCTCCTCCTCCTGCCCCCGACCCCTCTTCCTCCCGCCGCTGGCAGCAGCCCCCTCCCTTCGTTGTCGGCAGCAGCCCCACCTCCGCCACCGCTCCCACCTCCTCTCCGGCTAGCCCCCCCCCTTTATGCGCTGACTCCGCCCCCCTTCTGTTGTCGCCAGCGCCGGCTCCCATTTTTCTTCTTCGGTCGCAGCCATGCACGGGACATGGGCAACGACGCTCGAGGATGCTGCTACCGTTGAAGGAGTAACAATAGACGTGGAGAGAAAGGTGACCAAAGGTGAAGATGGTCTCGATTTACCATCGCCTTGCTGATGGAAGAGGAGAAGACGAAGATAATGGAGACGATCTACGACAAGCTGACAGCCAAAGAGATGAAGGCTTTGGTGGATGATCTCTTCTCCAGGAGGCTGAACGAGACTAGTTCCCATTCTGCACACGCAGATGTGGATCCTTCACCATACAAATTGACGAAGTTGGAGAAACTGGAAGTAAAGCTGGAGGGTACTTCCAACTATTTGAAGTGGTCGCGTCAGGTGATGCGGACTCTGAAGGCAAGAGGCTTGGTGGGCTATGTGAATGTCCAAACCAAGGTACCTGAAGATCACTCCTCACGAGAGTTTGCTGTGTGGAAAATCGTCAACAATGTTATAGCTGGATAGTTGACAGCCTCCTTGACCGACCAAGTGTCGGACGACGTGAAAGCAATGGAGGGAGCCGGTGATATTTGGATGGTGTTGAGAGACATGTACTCAGGGACGGACAACCCTATGAGGGTCTTCCAACTGCAGGATGAACTTGATAAGGTGGTCCAAGAAGATCACACCATCTCTGAGTATATGGCTCTGCTGAAGAAGTATTGATCAGATCTTGACGACTATGATCCCGTTGGTATGGAAGATGAGCAAGTAGAGCCGGCATTTGCGAAACATTACTAGAAGTTCATGGAGTATATCTAGCGACAGAGGATGATGAAGTTCCTGAAGGGGTTAAATCCAACATTCGAGCAAAGGAGGAATGTGCTACTCGCACAACCCGGACTGCTATCACTAGAGGAGGCTATTGCTGCTATGGCACAAGAAGAAACGCGATTAAAGCTGATGCCTAGCACCACTAGCTCTCCGGAGGAGAAATCAGCTCTAACAGTTTTCAACCCAAACCCTTTAGGAGGGAGAGGGTGCTACAACTGTGGAGACCCATGATACTTCATCAGATTTTGTACGAAGCCTATGAGAGGCCAGTTCAGCGGCCGTGGACGCGGTCGTGGAGGACGTAGGGTGGCAGAGGAGGCTATGCCGGTGGCAGAGGTAATTATTCTAAAGTGAAGAGTGATGTTTTTGCATGCTTTATTGACTGTCATACTTGTGTTACCTGGGTATACCTAATGAAGAGTAAGAGTGATGTTTTTACATGCTTTCAAGATTTTCATCACCGGTTACAACACAATACGGTGCTAAAGTGAAGATTTTGAGGTCTGATAATGGGACAGAATACACCAACAAGGCTATTGAAGAGTACTTATCAGCCAATAGGATACATCATCAGACTTCATGTGTCTATACACCATCACAAAATGGCATGACGAAACGGAAGAACATGCACATATTGGAAGTGGCAAGGTCGATAATGTTTGCTATGAATATTCTGAAACACTTGTGGGGGTATACCGTGTTGACTGTTGCATATCTCATCAACAGGATGCCCTCTCAGGTGTTAGGATGGAAGTCACCGTTTGAGATGCTTACAGGTGAGAACAAGTACATTGTCCTTCCAAAGGTATTTGGCTGTGTATGCTTTGTGAAGGATAATAGGCATGCAGTAGAGAAGTTGGACCCTCGGGAGTGAAGTGTGTTTTCGTTGGCTACATAGGGACTCAGAAGGGATATTCTTGCTGGAGTCCTGTGGAGCGAAGGCTCTTTGTGAGCATGGATGTTACATTCAGAGAGATGAAACCATACTACCACAATAGTTCAGGTGAAGGCTCCGCATTTGGTGACACATCTAACACAGGAGGTGTTAGAAGTGAGGGAGAGATGGCACCAAGCGTGATTGTCGGATCAGTTCCATATCCAATGATGTAAGTTGGTCCAAGGGAAGAAGGGGGAGATAGTGAGGGTGAGGAAAGTGATAAGGATACATACAATCAGGAGGAAGGAAGAGATGCTCCAGTACGGGGGAGGAACATACTACAGAACAATATATATCTACAGATCTCCAAGTCTACAGAAGAAGAAAGCAGCAGTCCACTACTGTGCCTATTGTTCCTACTGTGCCATGTCCCTCGCTTAATCCTACCCCAACTCTTGAAGATGCACCTTCCACACCGGATCCCTCTGATTCGGATGCAGATTCCTCTGATTCGGATGGTATCATCTCTCCTCAACTATCTCATATTTCCTTAAGAAGATCTTCTCGTAGTAATGTGGGAAGATCTCCTATTCGTTATGGTTATGAATATGATATTGCCCATTTTTTATCCTACTCTAATATATTCCCTACTTATGGAGCATTCATTGCATCGTTAGACACCACCTCTTTGCCTACGTGTTGGCAGGAAGCGAAAAAAGATCCGAGGTAGAAAGCTGCAATGTTGGAGGAACTTGGGACACTGAAAAGAAATGAGACAAGAAAACTTGTTCCATTACATGAAGAAAAGAGAGCAGTTGGATGCAAATGGGTCTTCATGGTAAATGAGACGCCAGAAGAAAAGGTAGAGCGATATAAGATAAGATTGGTTGCAAAGGAATTCACTCAGTCCTATGGCATCGACTATGATGAGAGTTTGCTCCTGTAGCAAAGATGAGCACTGTGAGAACCTGGTCTCTCTTGCAGCAAAGCGTGGGTGGCAACTTCATCAATTAGATGTGAAGAATACTTTTTTTCATGGAGATATACATGAGAAAGTATACATGGAGACGCCTCCTGGATTTTGCACGAAACAATCAACGGAAAAGGTGTGCAAGCTGAAGAAATTATTGAATGCACTCAAGCAATCTCCTCGGACATGGTTTGAAAAATTCAGGAAAGCTGTACGGGCATGGGGTACAACCATACCAATGCAGATCACACAGTCTTCTTCCGACATGCGAGAGGCCACGTCAGCATACTTGCTGTACACGTAGATGATATAGTGATCACAGGTGATAAGGAGGAGGAGATTATCTAACTAAAGTCGAAAGTTGCCAAAAAAATTGAAGTAAAGGACTTGGGAATGATGATGTATTTTTTCATGATCGAGGTAGCTCGAGGAAGAGACGGATCGTCCTTTCTCAGAGGAAGTATGTACTAGACCTGCTCACAGAAACTGGTATGCTGGGATGTCGTCCGACAGTCACTCCAATTGATCAGAAAGATAAGTTGGGGGAAGAGACAGGAGAGCCGGTTGATCATGAGAGATATCAGAAACTTGTAGGTATATTGATTTATCTGGGCCACACTTGCCCTGGTATCTCATTTGCTGTGAGTTTAGTGAGTCGCTACATGCATGATCCAAGGAAGGGCCACATGGATACAATTTTCCATATTCTGAGATATCTGAATGGCCCCCCTAGAAGAGGGATATGGTTCAAGAACAATGGACACCTTAGTGTTGAGGGATACTGCGATGCAGATTCGGCAAGTTGCATGGATGACAGAAGGTCTATCTCAGGATATTGTGCCATTGTGGGGGTAACTTAGTCTCATGGAGAAGCAAGAAACAGTCTGTGGTAGCTCGATCGACCGCTGAAGCAGAATATAGAGCTATGGCTCTGGGAGTGTCAGAATTGTTGTGGGTAAAAGCATTGCTGACAGAGTTGAAGCTGGACCAGGGAACACCATTGCATCTTCTGAGTGACAGTCAAGCAGCACTGAGTATAGCTAACAATCCAGTTCAGCATGACAGAACGAAGCATATCTAGATTAATCGGTTCTTCATCAAGGAGAAGCTAGAGAAATGGATACTAAAGCTCGCTCTTGTTCGCTCAGAAGAACAAGTCGAATATTATTTTACTAAGGGACTTAATTCGTTAAGCCTTTCTAAACTATGTAACAAGATGAGGATTGTTGATATCTATCGTCCATATTGAGGGGGAGTGTTGAAAGCATTAATGGACTTTTAGTCCCACATCAAGTAGAATAATAGGGAGAGGGGTTAGCCTCTCCTAAGTGTAGCTCCACCATAGTAATAAACAAGCCAAGTATTCTACTAAATTTCTATTATAGCTAATCTTAGTATATTTTGCAAAATGTTCAGAGGGTCAGTTTTTGCACGAATAAATCAAGCGAATCTAATCATATATTTGATTAGGCTTTGTTTTGATATTTGTTTTTCTCATTTATAATTGGGAGCACATTAGGGTTTTCTTAGGTTTTCTTTTCTACACCATTGTAGGCCTGAATTATATCCATCAATGTAATGTTTGTTACTCAATTTTAATATACAACTTTTAGAGAAATTTTCTTTGTTCTTGCTGGACTCCAAGGACTTGCGCACTCGAGCAACCTTGTGAACCGTAGGCACTTGTGGATTTGGGTACATCTCTCAGAGGACTTGGACAACCAAAACGTCAACTTTGGCCGGCGTAGTATCCACAATTGGCATAGTTTCAATGTGCCAACTACGACAATTCCGCATGAACATCCTCCTCCATCCAACATAGTATCCAACACTGTACTTTTGGTGACTTCATTATCAACAACCCTCATTCTCACGCCTCCCCAACATTGTAGCGATCCCTTCCCCTACATCAGGATCTGTCTACTTCTATGTTTCGTTAGATCGTTGAAGTTAGCCATAAGCATTTCTTTGTCCTGAACAATGTTCGATCGATATGTAGAAAAGAGTGAAAATATGCTATTATTTGATTGCTAACTCCTGAATCTATTATCCATGAAGAACTGGTAAACTATCTTTGTTGGCAATGATAGTTAGAAGGCCCAACGTTGGGTTGGGAGGATTCATGTTTTATCTTTGCTAAGGTGATCTTAAATAATTCTCGATTGTCTCAAACTTCAGTTCAAGGTTTGCGGTATTGGTATTGGAGTTGTTTTAAGACCCATTCTTATGAGTATTAGTATCAGTGGTATTGGTAATTCGACAGTTTCGGATCGGAGTATTGCAGTCCCTTTTTTGGAACACAAAAAATAATAAAATTATTAATAAAACTAGAAAAACATTTGGACATAATTTATGTATTATTTGTTGTTTCTCTTTAGCTATGAATTATATTCAGTATTAGTTGAGATATTATTGTTTATTTACTTGGCTTTAGACAAATTACACCAACTATAGATAGTTTCAAATGTAATAATATATATGGATGAATGCTTATATATATATATATATATATATATATATATATATATATATATATATTGGAAAACGGGTAAATTTTATTCCAAAAGCAAAATAATCTGACAACATACAATCAAAGTGGGACTCCCACTTATCAATTTCCCATAGTATTTACATCAAACTCGATGTTATGGAGAATGCCTACTGGAGGGGTGACCAGCCCCTCAAATATCCAACGGTTTCGTTCCCGTCATACATGCCAAACTGAAGCAGCCAGTCGAACTCTGGCGGTCCGGAACCAGTGTTGTCCTCAACCCCTGCTATCCCGGAGCACCGTGATGATGTCCCCAATACCCTTTTCGGAGGCGCACCCTCCCAACGCTCTACTCTGCTCAGACCAGATCTGCCATGCCAGAGCACACTCGAAGAAAATGTGCCTTATAGATTCATTCTCCAGACTACAAAGCACACACTTGGAATCAGGAACCGGCACTCCAAACGAACTCAGACGATCTCTAGTCAAAAGACGGCCCAGTAATAGCTTGTAGACACAAAGCTGCATCTTCCTGGCCAAATTCTTGCACAATACAAACTCGTAGTCAGAACTCCGGGGAAAAGTGCGCTGGATGAGGTTGTAGTAGCTCCGGAATTGGAACTCTCCAGTTCCCGTGGTTGCTCCTGGTGGCTCCCAAATCCACCGATCCGCAGGAAAGTCCGGATCAATGGCAATAGTATTAATGATCTCACCCAGCTCCTCGGTAAACCGATAAGACTCCGGCCACCACTCTCCGTCGCGAATGATACGACTACACGCCAGACCACGCCTGTCCTCCTGATGTGTCGGGGCTCCCCTGATGTCCAATAGCGAGTGCCGATCTATCCAAGAATCCCGCCAGAGGTCCGTTCCAGACTCATCCTTCATGACCTTCCGGATTGCAGATTTGAGAACCCCCTGTGTCTCAGGACAGTCTTGAACGTGACAGAGTGATTGTTGTCAGTAGCACACGTCCAAAAGTTGCCATGCTTCACGTATTTGCTGTGCATCCAGTGAGCCCAGAGAGACCCTCCGTTGATGAATCTCCATGCCAGCTTGAGCACGGAGGCCTCCCTAATCTCCAGCAACGGCCTGAGCCCCACTCCTCCCTCCTTCCTGGGTCGACAGAGCTGCTCCCAGGAGATCGCATGCATACCTCCCTCCAAATAAAATCTGCACATATCCGCTCCACTTTCCTAATAGTGGCAACAGGAAGGAGGATGGATTGCAGCCAGAAATAAGCCACAACCGAAATCACTGATCTGACCAGCTCGATGCGTCCTCCAAATGACAATCCAGCAGCTTGCCAACCTTCCACTCTCCTCTGGACGTACTCCACCGGACTATGGCAGTCCCGATCTCGCGCATAGTTGACTGTGAGAGGCACTCCTAAATAGCGCACTGGAAGATCACTCCGCTCAATACCCAGCACATCGGCCAGCTCCTCCTTCTGGGGACAGTGAGCTGAAGTACATCCTGCTCTTTTTTCTATTCATCTGAAGGCCTGAGAGGGAATTTAGCTATCCCATAATCTCCGCAAGCGTCTGCATACCCTCCGTCGATGGCTGGATAAACACCAAGAGATCATGTGCATATATAAGGTGGGTAACTGGGGGGTCCACCCTCCGAAACAATGGGACCAGCCTCCCATGATGTACTGCCAGGTCCATCAAACATGTGAAGTATTCCATGACAAGCGTGAACAGGTAAGGGGACGGGGTCACCTTGCCTAAGCCCACGATTGCTCTGGAAGTACCCATAAGGAATACCCTGGATGAGGACATAGAAAGTGGGGGATGTAATGTACTCCCGGATCAATGCAACCCAGTGGTCCTCGAAATCCATGGCGGTCATCAGATGACAGAGGAAGTCCCGATTGACTATGTCATACGTCTTCCTCAGGTCCAGTTTCACACATGCCTTCTCCCCTCCGAGTTTGCTAAAGCCCCTCACCATCTCATGAGCCAGGAGGCTGTGCTCAGCAATCGACCTTCCCTTTATGAACGCAGTCTGGTTCGGAGAAACCAAGTCCTGCATGATCCCTTCCATCCGCCGGCACATAAGGTGCGTAATTATCTTATAAAGATAATTACAACACGCAATAGGTCTGAAATTTGCCAGTGCTGTCGCGTCCCCCTTCTTTGGCACCAAGGTCAGGAAAGTGTGGTTCAGCTCTTTCAGCAGCTTCCCTTTGGTGAAGAATTCCTGCACCATCTCCAAGACCTGATACTTCAGAGTGTCCCAGTGGCGTTTGTAGAACCCACTGCTAAAACCATCCGGTCCGGGAGCCTTGTTGGGATCCGTCAGCTTGACAATAGCTTCCACCTCCTCCAGAGTAACATGGGCAACAAGAATGCTATTTCCATACGGAGTCACCAATCTCTTCGTAACAATCTCTGGGAACACAGACAAGTAGTCAGTCTGGAAATATAACTCAGAGTAGTACCGGACAACCTCGTCCTGGATCTCAGCCGGCTCCCCCACAAGATTGCCATCCACATCAAGAAGCTGGGAGATGTGATTCTTATGCTGTCTGGTCCGGATGACATCATAGAAGAACTTGGAGCATCGGTCGCCGTCCTTGAGCCAGGAGCATTTGGCACGCTGAGCCGTGCTAATCTCCTTCTGCAGCCGCACGATGTTTACTTCTTCGATCAACACCTTCTCTCTAGCCGCCATGTCACCATTAAGCATGTTAGATTGCATGTCCTGCTGGATAGCCCGTAGCTCCACCTCCTTATCCTCTAAGGTAGACTTGGGCAACCCCTTCACCCAACTCCGAAGAGCCTTCTTCGTGACCTTGAGACGACGAACCAAGCGAAACTGGGCCGTCCCCTCCTGACAGCTAGTAAGCCCCTCCGAGACAGCCTCCAGGTAGTCCTCCGAGAGATACGAACTGTTGTTGTACCTGAAATTGTACCTGAAAGGGCGGGGACTTCCCAGGAGACCGAGCAGTGAAGCCTACCCTGATGGGGAGTGATCACTCGTCCAGGGGCCATGCCCTCAGCCGAAGAATTGAGAAAATGGCGGAACCATTTCCCATTGTCCAGGGCTCGATCAAGCTGTCATGCAACCCTGTTCCGGATAACTTTGTTATGCGAAGTCCAGATGAAGCCTGAGCGCGACAATCCCTGGAGCCCCGCCTAGAGGAGGCATCTCTGGAAATCATATAAGATAGAGTGTGGAACTGGGCGACCGTCCACCTTCTCCCCTCGGTGCAGAAGGGCATTGAAGTCCCCGATCAGAAGAAGAGAAAGAGACGATGAATCCGCAACAGCGGCAACTCGGGAGATGTCGCTCCACAGGGACTCCCGTCTCCTTCTGTCCTTGTGGCCGTAAACAACCCCTAGCAAGAACCGAAAACCACCTTTGTTCGAGAAGGAGATAGCAATCAACTGCTCCGTCATTATGATCAAGTCACCATCCCAGCTCGTCGAGTTCCACCGAACCCAAATCCTGGCCATGTCACACAAAGCCAGGTTGTGCAGTTGGGCCCAATGAGAAGGGGTCCTCCGAGCAAGTCTTTTTCCCTTTGATCTTAGATTCTAAGATAACATTTTTTTTGGGAAAAATGGTAAATTTTATTCCAAAAAGCAACGCAGTAATCTTACAACATACAATCAGAGTGGGACTCCCACTCTTCAGTTCCCCATAGCAGTTACATCAAACTCTATGTTATGGAGGATGCCTATCGGAGGGGTGACTAGCCCCTCAAAGATACGACGGTTCTGTTCCCTCCATATATGCCAAATCGCGGCTGCCAGTCGTACTCGGGCGGTTCGGAACCAGTCCTGCCCTCTACCTCTGCTATCCCGGATCACAGTGATGATGTCCCCAATCCCCTTTCCAGAGTCACAACCACCCAGCACCCTACTTTGTTCATCCCAGATCTGCCAAGACAGGTCACACTAAAAAAAATGTGCCCTATAAATTCATTTTCTGCACTGCAAAGTACACACTTAGGGTCTAGAACTGCCACCCCAAAAGCACTCAGTCGATCCCTCGTCAATAGGCGGCCCAGAAGCAGCTTGTAAACACAAAGTTGCATCTTCCGGACGAGACCCTTGCACCATACAAAATCATAGTCAGTACTCTGCGGTTAAGTACGCCGAATGAGGTTGAAGCAGCTCCGAAACTGGAACATTCCAGTCCCCGAAGGATCTCCTGGCGGCTCCCAATGCCACCGATCAGCAGGCAGACCTGGATCAATGGCTACAGAACTGATACTCTCACCCATTTCCGCAGTGTAGCGATATGACTCAGGCCTCCATTCTCCATCGTGGAGAATGCGCCGACAAGTCAGCCCCGACTGGCCTCCTGATTCGGCGGAGCTCCCCTGATTTCTAATAAAGATTGTCGATCGATCCAAGGATCCCGCCAGAGGTCCGTGCCAGATCCATCCTTCATGATCCTCCTGATAGCAGATTGGAGAACTCTCCTATGTCCCAAGAAAATCTTGAAAGGGATTGAATGGTTGTCAGTAGAACAGGTCCAGAAGTTGCCCTGTTTCACATATCTGCTATGTATCCAGTCAGCCCAGAGGGACCCCCGATTGATGAATCTCCATGGTTTCGTGGACACCTTCGTGAACAAGGCAAAATGTCGACCCCCTTATGATTCAGCGTAAAAGTGTAGCCTGCACACCAGATCAATTCGAAGTCAATACTTTGTTCAAACCGAACTTATGGTTTGCATCGATACTTCATCGGGTCAACGCAACTCTTCGAGTCAACGACTCATCGTAATGCACCGTGCGGAGTGGGGTATTACATAATATACCACTCAACACAAGGTTCGTCCTCTAACCGAAACCAATACTCAATCTAAGTGTTTCTCTAGATCGTTTCACGATCTCGTGCCAATATCGTTTGAATCATACAACTTAGTTTGGATCATACACATATTTTAGGCGTCCCACCAATACATGCATTTCAGCCAAGCTCAGTTGTAGGATATCGGGACAACTAACAAGCTCAACTTAAATCCTCAAGCACCAGCTATTCCGTACTCGACTTGGTCAGATCTTTAGCACCTATTCCCAAAATACTTCTCGTATGCATTATTCCATAACATGCGATCATCCTCCCAACATTTCTGCATATAACTTAATTCAAAACTGTTACTTCGATCCCATAAGTTTCTCGCCGGCCATCTAACGCACGCATTACATTAAGTCATTGCGCATTCGATCGCAACAAACGTTCATTCGTCCAATCGTTTTCCATCTCTCGCACAACTCAAGTCTTTTACCTAATCGTTCATAACATTTGGCCTCAACGACATGAACTAAGTCCAACATGTCTCAAATTCCTTTGCCTACCATTCGTACTATGCCTCGCACACAACTGTCATGACAGGATTCACATTCTTTGTTCTATCCATGCATTGTGTCTAGGGCTACCCCCGCTAGGTAACTTATCCAGACATCATGCTTACTCTCTTCCGACACAAGAGGTCAACTTGAGTCTACGATGCTCAAAGGCAACAATCTTTTCGACCCAAGGTCTCTTACGGTACGTCGATCTTCGATTCTTGATCGAATAGGAATTCCTTAATTTTTGAATTAATCCCAACTACGTTCGCTTCATAACATAATCATGCGCTCAAACACACATAGCCTAACCGTTACTTAAACCGATCTACGACACAATTTTTAGGATCGTTCTACTACTCGTCACTCTCGCGCATTGCAGAATTCTTGCAATCGCCTTACTGCATCACTATGCTAAGTACGTTCCTCAACACCTATTCGATCATCAACCAACCAAGTCTATTTACGTACTCATTCTATCGATCATAAATTTTCTGACCATATCGATTTAATCGAAGACTACTCACTAACTTCCGAAAGACAATACTCAATCGCTTAGACTTATCCTCAATATGCACTACATCATCCTTCATCCTCGACGAAATTTCTAATGCGACTATTGGGTCATCCTATAGGACTTTAACATTCACTTGATTTGGCGGTCAAGTCTTTTAGGGTCATCTGTCCTGAAATTATGCTCGATAATTGAAGATCATCAACGAGGGACAGTTACTATGAACCATGCCATATCCTATCGCGGAGCCAAATCAATTCCCGACAATTCCTGTGAGACTTTATCCAATCCGACATAATTTACCCATCCATGATTTATCTATCCTCGCGCAGCTGATGTGCCGTTACTACTCGAATCACTCATGCACTACCATTAACAATATCGCTAACCGAGCGATATTTGTTTGTCTCGTGTACGAGTCTATCTACTCACGGTCAATATCTGACACACTCTATGCTTATCGCAACAATCCTCAAATTCACCTTCGCATCAAACCACAAGTCTAAATCCAATTTACCACGCCTTGTAAGTTCGACCATCCCCGCTGGACATGAATCACCATACCAGCGTTCACGCGGAATAGTCATCCTAATCGGCGTGACGCATGTGCGAGGCTGGTGCTGCACTCACACAAGAACATCAACGTAGTGGTTATCTACGAAGCAATCCAAACACTTTCGTTTTTATCCAGGTAATATCCATCCACTCTCAAATTCTCCGAAGCACTCCTACCGCTATCATCCAAACTGCCGTCAACGTAACTTGCATCTTATTCATCCAACAACAATGCTCAACATAATTTTCGTTCATTCGATCAGAGTACCCTGAGTTATTACATATCGTCTTTGATACGCCTCAATACCATCGTCGATATGCACACTTGAATATCTTCCTCTCTCATAAGCTCCAATTCGTTGCAATCACTACCATTATCCGAACTCGAATACGAATCAAGTCTTGTACACATCAAGATCCATTCTGTTGTAACTAACTATCATCATCGAGACACGATTTCCAATTCATATATCCATTCTCGTATTCCTAACTCGCACTTCCAGAGCTTGCTACTGACTCTTCGTGCTAACTCAAGTTCGTTTGTACGATTACTTCGTACCTACTCAACTCGTTCCAAATAGTTTTTTGCACCGACTTGACTCAATTCCGACTAAGTCAACTATTTCCTCAACGCAACATTCTCTCGCTATGCTCAGCCTATCGTTCGACTTATACTTAACGAATCCTCGTCCGACGTATTATCCATGGATACGACTTCGCGCATAATCGTTCAACTCAATTTATCGAAACATACTTGCATCGACTCCTATCGAGTCATTTCCACTCGAGTCTCGGCACTATTCCGTCCGTTAAGGACAAACTTATCGTAATGACACAACTGTCTTGACGCAATCTATTGAAAGTCACCAAACAGCTTAACATAGCTATCGCTAAGTGGTATTGCATATACCACTCAGAAATCGAGCCTATGTTATCGATACAATACTTCATTGCACTGATCGCGCAAGTGGTATTGCATATACCACTCGAAATTGAGTCATTACTCGACTTTACACTCCGCATAGGTCCGACATCTATTTCAAGTTAACTATCCCATGACGATCTTTTCCGATCCCAGCTCTAGCGTTCGCTTACTCGAGTTGGCACAACAACTGGACCAACATGATAGTCGTTCGTCCAAGTTGACATTCATTCAGGGCTAACCGTGCCTTGGCGATCATATCGATCATACATGCAACATTTGCTAACTCAAGGCTCAACACGACATACAGCCAACATAAACGTTCGCCTACTCAAATTAGACTAGCGGCCGACTCGACTCGTTCAAATCGCATCCGCGATCTTCCAGTCTCACTCATTGCAACTCGTGCAACGATTTATTCTCGATACTTAAGGTCATTACTCAATCTCGTTCAACATATCGCTATCTATCCGCATAGCCATACATCTATCATACCATGTCGACTCGTTGCACCGATGTAACGAACATTTACGATTTGCTGCACTCCGTGCAACCAATAATACATAACTATTCGCATAGTCACATAACACACATTGCCTCATATATCGACTTGTTGCACTTCGTGCAACCAATAACACGTATCTCTTCGCACTTCGTGCGACCAACAATACGTATCTCATTGCACTTCATGCAACCAACATCACCATATTCGTTGCACTTCGTGTAACCAATGACTCGCAACTTTGTTGCACTTAGGGAAACCAACATTTCATAACTCATTGTACCTCGTGCAACCAACATTCTCCGATGGCACTCGGAGCTAGCGTGATAGTCACGACATACTTGTGGCAGATGTACGCACTTAATATAGACTTATTGTATGGAACATCCAATGTATCATCGAGCATATCCATGAGCCATGCGGTTGCGAAAACAACTTAGAGTCAACTAATTTCGATAGCAAAGAAAGTGAGGGTCAAAGAGATTTATTTACGGTAGAGAGGATGGAACCGCTCTGATACCAACTTGTCACGTCCCGACCCGAAAAATTGCTCGTCCTCGCTAGATTTCACCCGGATCATCGTCCTCGCTGGAGCGTGATGCCGCACGAGCCTGGAGTTGCGCTCGTGCAAGGCAAGATAACAGGTTCACATAGTGTTTATCTCAAATTAATAACATAAGCAGCAGTAGGAAACAGAGTGTACAATAAGAATCTCTTTTATTAATATTGAACTGAAGGTTACAAAGACTTGAATAGCCCAACTGAATATGCCAACTGGCTACAACGCTCATGATCTCTCTAGCTAAAAAAGGATTACATTGTTCCATACATTATATCTCTTTATAACCAACAAGTAGTCTTCGGTCGAACATCTCTATGTTGCAAGTCGAACGCCAATGCGGTAGCTCCTATTGAATGCTAAGGACTCCATGCCTCAGCACGTCCAAGCCAAGCTCCGTCCCGAGATGAACATAACCTGAACCTACAAGCAAACTAGTGGAGGATTAGTGCTTTCGTCCTCGCTGCACTGATCAAGACCCACTCGCACCCAAACCAACACTAAGTACATTCAGTGAAACATGCAACATTATTTGGTGATCTTTCTATTTAGCCTTAGGATCAGTTTCATGGCAATATTCAATACATAGCAATTTATTATAAATGTGTCCAATACCATATTCCTGCAGCAGATACAGTTAGACATAATATAAACATACACATAGTGATCGTGCATGTTTTCGTCTCATTTTGCTTAGCCTGCAATTGTTAGAAGTATGCGTAACCAACCATACAATTCACGCATCCAACCAACCAAACTTAGACATATGCATAAGGGTGGCAGTCCTGCGTCTGCACCCAAATTCTAATTTCAGCCCACCGGTCCTATCTATATGAAGGTCACGGTGTTTCGCACCATAATGGACTTAGCATCCTTATGTGTAAGCCTATGATCGCACCAGTACGGATTGCTATCCCAGTATCCGAAGGATCCCAAATTTAACTGATATCTTAGCTTATCACAATACTGGCCGGTCGCAACCCTTCCTAATGATGTGCACCATAAATACCATACATAATTTCCTCCTAGGCCGAACGGTCCCGGTGCCCCGGTCGTAACCGTTCGAGGGAAGCCGCACCCGTGCACGGGCCATCCGAGTCCATTGACCATGCAATACGCGCCATAGCAAACAAGTCATATCATACCAACCAATCTTATGTTCCATAAATATAATCTGCCATCTTTATCTCAAGTTCCATCGACATTATGCCCCAACACATCCGTATTGATGCTCGACGCCCAACGGCTTCACTCTTTTCGTTCATCACTCGACGCGTTCCATTCGTAAGTTATTTGTATAATGGCAGTTCCGTAGCAATTGTGCCACAACTGCATACTTCGATGCACGAATTATATCTTTCAATGTTACGACAGGTTCCGCGGCATTGCACCACAACTTGTCCTATTTCGCTTACTTAGTCATTTCGTAGCTTCCGTACGCAAAGGCACGCTTAACGCCATAATCAGTATTTTAGGCCTAGTGTTCAATGTTCTCGGAGTCGTGCACGTGATGCACATCTCGATATTGTCTTTCAATGTTCTACCATCACCGCCTTACCGCGACCCGTACATTTTGTTGGCACACTTTATTTTGATTATTAACAAACATCTTCGTAGTTAAGTTTTCTGTGTATTCAGGATCATATTTTCTCAGAAGCTCTACTACACTTTGTCCTACCGTTCAAGTGCTCATTCCCTTGCATCGAAGACTGAAGCAGATACCGGCGCTCTTGCATAAGACAGCTTCTACCTGCTTAGAGTCTTCGTGTCTGTACAGAGTCTAGGTATATTTGTAAAACACTAAAGGACGGATGACAAATAAAAGCATTATCAAAAATCAAGACTTACAGAGCGGCATACCGGCGGCATGCTAGGCATACCGGCGGTATACCGTTTCTGTGGTCCAGAAAAGTTACTGTGACAATTATCGGCATACCGACGGCATGCTTCGGCATACCGGCGGTATACCGATTTTATTGTCTAGAAAGTTGCTGTGACAATTTTCGGCATACCGACGGTATGCTCCGGCATACCGGCGGTATACCGTTTTTAGCAACCCAAAAGTTGCTGTGACAAATTGTCGGCATACCGGCGGTATGCTCCGGCATACCGGCGGTATACCGTTTTTAGCAACCCAAAACTTGCTGTGACAATTGTCGGCATACCGACGGCATGCTCCGGCATACCGGCTGTATACCGAATTTCAAATGTTTGGTTTTTGATTTGCTCTGACTAGCATTAATGGCCGCATTTAATGCTCTCGAACGGTCATTAATATGACCGTTACTATTTGGCCGGTATACCGACGGTATGCCGCTGCATACCGACGGCATGCCGGTCTGCATACCGACGGCATGCCGGTCTGCCTGTATTCAGAGCATTAAATGCCACCAACTCTTGGTTCCTCTATAAAATAAAGCTCTCTCTCCCTTGAGCTTCTTCACCAACTCTTGCCATAAATTTTCCAACAACCAAGAGCTCCACCATTAATACTCTTCCAAGCTTTTCATTGTCATCCTCTCCCAAAGTGCTAGAGTATTTAAGAGTTGTAAATTTCGATCTTCACGTGTTAGAAGATCAACAAGTTCTCTTCTCTTTTGTTTGAAGTTGGCGAGCCTTCGTAAGAAAACTCGTGTGTTGAAGTTGGCGAGTCTTCGGATCCAAACTCGTGTTGAAGTTGGCGAGTTCTTCGGATCCAAACTCGTGTGTACTATTTGATTAAATAGTGGATTAAAGCCGGAGAGAGTTCTGGGACTGGACTGCCTCAAAAGAGGATACCAGGATACATCCTTGTGTTTGATCTTCCTACTCTTTAGTTTCAATTGTCATATATTGCTTCTATTGTTGTAGTTAATTTTTAATTTCCCTATTCACCCCCCTCTAGGGTTCTACAATTGGTATCAGAGCTTCGTTCTCTTGATTTGGATTTACACCCTTGAGTGATCCATGGCCTCTAACCCTAGTATCAACACGTTTCACAATGAGGGGCACTCCACAAATAGGCCTCCCCTATTTGATGGAACCAACTACAACTATTGGAAGATTAGGATGAGCATTTATCTGAAGTCCATAGATTTTGACCTATGGGATTGTGTGATAAATGGTCTCTCTACTCCTTCCAGAGTTATTGAGGATATTGCTTCTGACACCCTTAGAGACACTCTCTGAAAGCACCAAGAAGCTTGCTAGTCGAGATGCCAAGGCAATGAACGCTCTTTATTGTGCTCTCGACAGTAGTGAATTCAACCGAATCTCTACTTGCAAAACTTCCAATGAGATTTGGAAATTACTTGAAGTCACACACGAGGGGACTTCACAAGTGAAGGAATCCAAGATTAGTAGACTCACGCAAGAATATGAGTCTTTTAAAATGAAGCATGATGAATCTATTACTTGCATGTTTACTCGATTTGGTGATATTATTAATCCTCTCTCTTCTCTTGGTAAGGAGTATCCGGCTCATGAAAAGATCAGAAAAATTCTTAGAGGATTGACGAAAGTTTGGAATCCTAAAGCTACCGCAATCATTGAGGGGAACGACTTGACAGTCATGAACCTTGAGACCCTCATGGGTAAGCTAATGACTCATGAACTCGATATGAAGGATCAAGAGAAATCCTCCATACAAGAGAAGGAGAAGGAGAAGACCAAAGAGAAGGAGAAATCTCTTGCTCTCAAAGCTACAAAGTCTTACTCCAAGGATAGCTCCGACGACAATGAGTTGGACGATGATGAAGAAATAGCTCTCACAGCTAAGCACTTCCGGAAGTTTCTCAAATTCAACAAAGCCAATCGCTCCAGACGAAAAAATGAGGAAGATCCGGCGTGCTATCAATGTAGAAGACCCGGACACATCAAGAGGGACTGTCCGATGATAAGAAGAGATTCAAGCAAGTACGAGAAGCCGAGCAAAGGAAGCTCGTCCTCTAGAAAATTCGCCAACACTAGCATCTGGTGTGAGAGTGACGCTAGTGACTCCGACAATGACAAGGAGTGCAAACACAATGCAAATGTTTGCCTCATGGCAACTGATGAGGTACTTGATGATCTCTCCTTAAACACTCTTACTTATGATGACTTGGAAAATGCTATTCTTGAATTACACGAAGAACACAAAGGTGTTAGGAATAAATACAAGAAGTCTTTCAAAGATATTGATGCCCTTCAACTTGAAGTAGAAAGACTTTCTAATATCATTATTGATATAAAAGGGAAGTCTCCTGCATCTGACACGGATGAGATAGAGTCCCTGAGACTCAAATATCAAGAATCTCTTGACACCATCAAGAAAAAGGATGATGAGATTCTATCCATGAGAAGTTCTTATGAATTTGCTATGCACAAAGTTCAAGATGCTAATAGAAGAGAATATGACACTTCTATTAAGTATAATGATCTTCTTACACGAAGTAAGAATTTAGGTAATAAGAATACCACACACATGCATGCTCCAAGACACCTCCACACTCATCACAATGCAAGACATACCTCTTACATGAACACTACACACAACTCCTTTTCTAACACAAGGAAAGGACCTTTTGTTAAGAAAAATACCTCACATCATGCATTTTATTATCACCATCATAACACTCATGATAGAGCTTCTCGCACTAGAAACTCACATGTGCATAACACTCACACCTCTTCTTCCAAATCCTCTTTGATGTGCAATTATTGTGGCTTGCTCGGACATACCTCTAACTTTTGTTATACAAGGAAACAAGTTGACATGAAAGTTCTTAAATGGGTTCCTAAGACTAACAATCAAGGACCCAAACGATCATGGGTACCAAAACGTTCATCTTCAACTTATGTTGCAGGTGACGAATCCTTCTCATGCTAGAAGCAAGTGGATTCTCGATAGCGGTTGTTCACGGCACATGACCGGTGATGCTTCACTTTTTACAACGCTATCGATGAAGAAGGAAGGACACGTCTCCTTCGGTAACAATCTTAAAGGTTATATTATTGGAAATGGTAATATCGGTTCTCCTCCTTATCCTTGTATTAAGAATGTATGTCTTGTTACTAATCTCAAGGATAACCTCCTTAGTATTAGCCATCTTACCGATAATGGCTATGATATCAAGTTTGTTAAACTCAAATGCTACATTACCGATAGCTTTAATGGAACTATTGTTTATGAAGGCATTAGAAAAAACAACATTTATGTTCTTTATCTTGTTGAAGGTACTAACAATGACAGGTGCCTAGTTGCAAAGAACGATGAGAGTTGGCTTTGGCACATGAGGCTTGGACACGCCAACATGGATACCATCTCTCGCCTCGCCTCCAAGAAGCTTGTACGAGGACTCCCAAGTATCCCATTCAAAAAGGATATGGTATGTGAAGAATGCGAGAAGAGTAAGTTGACCAAGTCATCCTTCAAATCCATCAACTCTGTGAGTACCACTAGACCTCTTCAACTTATTCATATGGATCTTTTTGGTCCTAGTAGAGTAGCTGGTCTTGGAGGGAAGCTTTATGCTTTTGTTTTAGTTGATGATTTTTCGAGATTTACTTGGGTTATTTTTTTTGCTTGCAAAAGTGATACTTTTCGTGAATTTGTTGCTTTTTGTAAACGTGTTCAAAATGAGAAAGGTTTTTCTATCAACAAAATTAGGAGTGATCATGGAGGAGAATTTGATAATGCCGATTTCAAAAGATTTTGTGAAAAGAATGGTTTTGGATATGATTTTGCTTGTCCACGTACTCCTCAACAAAATTGTGTTGTGGAGAGAAAGAATAGAACCCTTGACGATATGGCCCGGGTTATGTTAAACCAATATAAGCTCCCTCAATATTTTTGGGCGGAAGCCGTTAATACGGCATGTCATGTTATAAATAGAGTCTTAATTAGACCTATTCTAAGAAGACTCCTTATGAGCTTTGGTTTGACAAAATTTCCTCTATTAAATATTTCAAAGTTTTTGGTTGTAATTGTTTTATCTTGAATACCAAGGATAACCTAGGCAAGTTTGAAGAAAAAGCCTATGAAGGAATTTTCCTTGGATATTCTACTCACAGTAAAGGTTTTCGTGTTTTTAATAAAAGAAGTTTATTGTTGAAGAGTCAATCAATGTCTCTTTTAATGAACTTAACTCTTCTACATTCTCCTCTTCCGAGGATATTGATGACATCTCGTTTGGGTTGGAGAACTCCTCTATTGAAGATCGTCCTTCTTCATCTAACAATGAAGTTGTGACTCCGACAAAAGAGTCTCCTCCTCTCGAGCCTCCTCAAAAGGATCTTCCAAAAGAATGAAAATTTGTCACCAATCATCCTAAGGAACTTATCATTGGAGATCCTTCCTCCAAGGTTAGCACTAGATCCTCCACTCGTGATCTTTGTGCAAACGTGGCTTTTATCTCTCAAATAGAGCCTAAAAATGTTAATGATGCTTTTCTTGATGAATTTTGGATGATAGCAATACAAGAGGAGTTAAATCAATTTGAGCGAAACATGGTTTGGGAACTTGTCCCAAAACCTAGCAATCATCCCATCATTGGAACGAAATGGGTGTTTCGCAACAAACTTAATGAAGATGGGTTAGTGACTCGTAACAAGGCCCGATTGGTTGCTCAAGGCTATAACCAAGAGGAAGGCATTGACTACGACGAAACCTATGCTCCGGTTGCACGTCTTGAATCCATTCGTATGCTTTGTGCTTTCGCTTGTTTTAATGACTTTAAGCTCTTTCAAATGGATGTTAAGAGTGCTTTTCTGAATGGTATTATTAAAGAGGAAGTTTATGTTAAACAACCTCCTGGCTTTGAAGATTTTCAATTTCCAAATCACGTGTTCAAACTCCACAAAGCCCTTTATGGCCTCAAACAAGCTCCCTGTGCTTGGTATGAGCGCCTTAGCTCCTTTCTTGTTTCTCACAATTTTTCAAAGGAAAAAGTTGACACAACACTTTTTATTAAATCCCTTAATGGCACTCTCTTATTGGTTCAAATTTATGTCGATGATATTATTTTTGGTTCTACTAACAAAACACTGTGAAGAATTTGCTAAAGTTATGCAGAAATAATTTGAAATGAGCATGATGGGAGAACTTTCCTTCTTTTTGGGGTTGCAAATCAAACAAGGACCCAAAGGAACCTTCATCAACCAAGCAAAATATACAAAGGACCTCCTCAAGCGTTTCGACCTTGACTCATCTAAATCAATGAGGACTCCTATGGCAACAACGACAAAGCTTGACCATGATGACGATGGCATATCGGTCGACATTCGTAAGTATAGAGGTATGATTGGTAGTTTACTTTACCTTACAGCTAGCCGTCTTGATATCATGTTTAGTGTTTGTCTTTGTGCACGATATCAAGCAAATCCAAAGGAATCACACTTATGTGCCGTCAAGCGCATTTTTCGCTATCTCAAAGGAACCGTTAACACGGGCCTTTGGTATCCGAAATCTTCATCCTTTGAGCTTCACGGCTTCTCGGATGCAGATTTCGCCGGATGCAAGATTGACCGAAAGAACACTAGCGACACATGTCAATTCCTTGGGAAATCCTTGGTATCGTGGTTTTGTAATAAAAAACTCTGTTGCTCTTTCAACCACTGAGGTCGAGTATATTGTGGCCGGTTGCTGCTGTGCACAAATTCTTTGGATGTCACAAACACTGTTAGATTATGGCATTTCTCATTCTTGCATCCCTATTAAATGTGATAACACTAGCTCTATCAATCTCACGAAAAACCCGATTTGTCACTCACGCACGAAGCATATTGAAATTAGACACTATTTTCTTCGTGACCATCAACAAAAGGGAGACATCCGTCTTGAGTTTATTGACACCAATTCTCAATTAGCCGATATCTTCACCAAACCACTCCCGGAAGATCGCTTCTCTTTTCTTTGCCAAGAATTAGGCATATTATCTATTGACCCATAACTGTTCTTGGTCGGCACACCGGCGGTATACGGCGGTATACCGGCGGCATACCGTTTTTCGATTCAGAATTTGGTTCTGTCTCGAAAATCGGCATACCGTCGGTATACGTCGGCATACCGACGGTATGCCGGTTCGTGGCGGACATGACATCAAATCAGGGTCCGGGCCCACCTTTCTTCCCTTTTTCCTTTATTCCTCTCTACCCTCATTTAATTCCCTCTCATCCATCACATCTCTCTTAACTACCCTCTCATCCTTTCATTCCATAACCTCCCATCTCATTTATTACTCCTCCTTTCACATCCCCCTTTTTACTCCTCTTTTTACTCCACCTTCATAAATTCCAACCCACTAACTTTTCAAATCCCTCCATTAATCTCCTCTACAACCGTTCCCACCCACCCTCCCATTTCAAACTCATCCTTTCATCTCCCTCCTCTATTAAAACCCTCCTTCCTCCATCTCTTCTTCTACTCCTCACTCATCCTCTCCAAAACCCTAACCTTCCTTCATGGCAAACCCGAAGCGTCCCCGCTTCTCCTCCTCCCTCTTCAACCCTTTCATCCCGGTGGCTCAACCTCACGGGTATGACCAACGGGTCTTTACCAACTCCCTCTCGGCCGAGTTGTGGTTCCAACACTTTGTTCATCACAATGTCTTCAAGGGACGGGCGATCAATTGGAATCTCTTCCCCGGCCACGTCCACTTGTTTGACGAGGCCGGACTCTCCTCCCTCCTTCGACGTCAAATACCCGTCTACCCCGCTGCCGTTCGTCTCTTTTATTGCAACTTGGACTGGGACGATGAGCACAACGCTATTCAGTCCATGGTCAACGATCGTCACTTCCGTCTGACATCTCGGGACATCGCCCACATCCTTGGCATCCCGGACAAGGGGGAAGCCTTGCCTTCCTTGGGTGCTCTTCACTCCTCGGCGGCGTCCCCCTTCGACGAGTTCTGCCGCATCATCTGCAAGGGCCCCAACCCTCCTGCCATCCCGGCCCTTTCTGTACAGCTGGAGCCGTTTTACTACGAGCTCCATAGGATTGTGTGTCATACACTCTTTCCTAAGGGCGGAAACTACGACGCCATTACCGGCGATGCCCTGGTGTGCATGTATTATCTTTATGCCCGGAAGCCCTTCTCTTTCCCGAAGACTCTCCTTCTTCTCTTCCGGCGTGTCTTGCCAGCGGGAAAGCAGAACCTTTACTACGGCTCCATCATCACTCTCCTTCTGGAAGCCAAGCAGGTTGATCTCTCCCTCTGCTCCTCGGATGGCGTCCCGTCCTATCTTGCTGTTTCCCGTTCTGTTAGTGGCGCCTCTACTTCGCGTGCCTCGTCTTCCCAAGAGCCACCAGCTGCTGCTCCTGCACCTCCTCCTCCTGGCTCGGGTCGTTATATGCCGCTGACTCAGCAGCACTTTGATATGCGTATGGCCCAGGCAGAGGAGCAGATGCGGGCCCACACTCGTGGCCTTGGCGCCCTGATCCAGTCCCGTTTCCACGATCAGGGGTATTTCATTCCTATTCAAATCACTGATTTCTACTGTAACAAACCTGTTTTAAAACTGTTTAGAACTGCATGATTCTATTTCTTATTTAACTGTTTAATTAGCATGAATTGTACTTTGCTCCCTCCTGACTGGAGACAACATTTTAGGTAACATTGAGGATGAGGATCAGTACTATAATAGCTATTATGACCCGGTTCTCTACCCTGCGACGGTACCGGAGCCGTCTCTGGAGGACGCTGATCCTGGGACCACTGAACCTGATGCTTAGATAGTTTCTCTTTCTGCATTTTTTCTTTATTTGGAGTTTGTAGTTTATTTCTGCATTTCCTTTCCAGTTGTATTTCTGAATATTTGATAAATAAAGTTTCAATTCCGAATAGAACAGTTGTGGCAAATGTACTTGTGTTGTTGTGAATACCTGCAATGGAACAGCTTACTGCCGCCGTCTCACCACGGTGCAGGCTGGGCATGATCCGACTAGACCCAGAATATTGGGATCGGGTCGTGACATTCAGGACCGGGATGCGTTTCTGGATCTCAATCTTCAGGATCCTATGTACCAGGCCCCGCGCTTCTCTGATCCCAATGCCTATGGGTTTATGTACCCAGACGGCATTGATCCTTTTGGCGCCTTCCAGCATGCTCAGGGTGATGGGGATGATCCGGCTGATGAGTAGGGGTGGCTTCCCTTTGGATGATGGTCTCGTATTATGCGTGTTTTAGTTTTGGTGTGTTTGGTTTTATGTTGTGTCTTTTGTGGTCCTTCGGGGACCGTTGTGTGGTTGGTACCAGTAATTTGCAGTCCTTCGGGGACTTAGTTTGTGGTTCTCTCTAGTGTCTGGCTCTCGTTGAGGAGTCTTTAAATTTATCTTATGCTTTGTGTGTGTCGGGCATGTATTCACCTTTCACTTCAATATATTAATCCATGCTTTTCTTTATATGCTCTTGTCCTTATTATTATTGCATGTTTTCAATTTTATCCCCATCTTTGACTAAGTGACAAAGGGGGAGAAAACGTATTGAGGGGGAGTTGTCTACCTACGGGGGAGCTACTCCCTGAAGATGCTATCTCTCTATTTTGTCAATTATCAAAATGGGGGAGATTGTTGGCACACTTTATTTTGATTATTAACAAGCATCTTCGTAGTTCAGTTTTCTGTGTATTCAGGATCATATTTTCTCAGAAGCTCTACTACACTTTGTCCTACCGTTCAAGTGCTCATTCCCTTGCATCGAAGACTGAAGCAGATGCCGGCGCTCTTGCATAAGACGACTTCTACCTGCTTAGAGTCTTCGTGTCTGTACAGAGTCTAGGTATATTTGTAAAACACTAAAGGACGGATGATAAATAAAAGCATTATCAAAAATCAAGACTTACAGAGCGGCATACCGGCGGCATGCTACGGCATACCGGCGGTATACCGTTTCTGTGGTCCAGAAAAGTTACTGTGACAATTATCAGCATACCGACGGCATGCTTCGGCATACCGGCGGTATACCGATTTTATTGTCTAGAAAGTTGCTATGACAATTGTCGGCATACCGGCGGTATACCGTTTTTAGCAACCCAAAAGTTGCTGTGACAAATTGTCGGCATACCGGCGGTATACCGTTTTTAGCAACCCAAAACTTGATGTGACAATTGTCGGCATACCGACGGCATCCTCCGGCATACCGGCGGTATACCGAATTTCAAATGTTTGGTTTTTGATTTGCTCTGACTAGCATTAATGGCCGCATTTAATGCTCTCGAACGATCATTAATATGACCGTTACTATTTGGCCGGTATACCGACGGTATGCCGCTGCATACCGACGGCATGCCGGTCTGCCTGTATTCAGAGCATTAAATGCCACCAACTCTTGGTTCCTCTATAAAAGAAAGCTCTCTCTCTTGAGCTTCTTCACCAACTCCTGCCATAAATTTTCCAACAACCAAGAGCTCCACCATTAATACTCTTCCAAGCTTTTCATTGTCATCCTCTCCCAAAGTGCTAGAGTATTTAAGAGTTGTAAATTTCGATCTTCACGTGTTAGAAGATCAACAAGTTCTCTTCTCTTTTGTTTGAAGTTGGCGAGCCTTCGTAAGAAAACTCGTGTGTTGAAGTTGGCGAGTCTTCGGATCCAAACTCGTGTTGAAGTTGGCGAGTTTTTCGGATCCAAACTTGTGTGTACTATTTGATTAAATAGTGGATTAAAGCCGGAGAGAGTTCCGGGACTGGACTGCCTCAAAAGAGGATACCAGGATACATTCTTGTGTTTGATCTTCCTACTCTTTACTTTCAATTGTCATATATTGCTTCTATTGTTGTAGTTAATTTTTAGTTTCCCTATTCACCCCCCCTCTAGGGTTCTACACATTTGATGTACGTCGCTTCAATTGTTCAATGTTCTATTCTTAATATTTGACACACACTAAGACCTTTAATCAACCGAGCCACGCTCGCTAACTCAATAGCCACAATCGCATACAATTCTACAATTTATTAGAGACGTGAAGGAGTAGGAAGAGAGAGTCAAGAACCCGCCCACCTTAAGTCGATACGCCTTTGTCGTCTCGCCGAGCTGATGTGGCTCGATTCCATAACTTGGTTGCTCGGCTAACTCTCTTGACTTAGCCATTTCGTTGAACTATTCGACTGATTCGGCCTACCGTGCCCATGCCACAATCCATTGCAAGACGACGATTTGATTTCGTGGACACCTTCGTGAACAAGGCAAAATGTCGACCCCTTATGATTCAGCGTAAAAGCGTAGCCTGTACACCAGATCAATTCGAAGTCAATACTTTGTTCAAACCGAACTTATGCTTTGCATCGATCTGCATCGATACTTCATCGGGTCAACGCAACTCTTCGAGTCAACGACTCATCGTAATGCACCGTGCGGAGCGGGGCATTACAGTCCGTACCATCCTAGGCATAAAAAGAGGCTTGAGCGGGCTATCGGGTTGTCAATCGCACATGGTCCTTCACACCTCCGTGTATGAGTCCTATTGTAACTCTGTCGATCCGAACGACAACTACGATCCTTGAGCGACTCCTTGCACGAGCCACTCCACTTTCGCACACATATTCTTATTGCATCTATCTCCTCGCAGTCTACGACATGCTTTTCCTTACCTACACCCAATACGATTGCATGATCTACCTCCCTCCGAGGAAGTGTCTCCTCTGACAACTCCTTTGGAACATCCCCGGTCTCGCTTGGAAGATCTTTCTTCTCGAAGTCCTCCTTTATCTTGAGCACCGCCAAGTAGGCAGTCTTCCGTTTGCTACCTTCCTCGAATTGAAGGGCAGAGATAGATTTTTCCTTTGATGGCTCATCTCCTGCAACACCCACCATGCACGATGAGCCTTCCTCCGTAAAGTTGAAGACTCCCAAATATGGAATTTGAACCGCTTCGGCGCAATAAGAGAATCTATGTCGAGTATTATCTTGAAGTCGTCCAATAATGTAGTGGTGAAATTGGCAACACATGACCAATATTCCACCTCTACGCAAACTCCTTTGACTACTTGTGGATTTTGAGTCTTTAGTATCATATATCCAATTTGCGTCAATGTATCCTTCGGTACAACTGGGTATTTAGTATTATGCAATCCATAGTCTTTAGTATATCTGAGTACTCTAATAATAGCCTTCTAGTGAATTTCTCGTGGATTGCTCGTATGTCTGCTCAGTTTGTTAACTGATTGAGCTATGTCCGGTTGCATACAATTCGTGACATACATCAGGCTCTCAATTATACGAGAATAGTCAACTTGTGAAACACTTTCTTCGGTATTTTTCACTAAATGAAGATTTAAATCTACTGGAGTCTTTGTAATGTTATTATCGTTTTGGTTATATTTTTCTAAAATCTTCTCAATGTAATGAGATTGAGATAATATCAGCCCATATGGTGTTTTAGAAATTTTAGTTCTAATATAACATCTGCAACTTCCAGATCTTTCATATCGATTTTTTTTTATTAAGATCTTCTTTGTGTCTTTGATCATGTTATTGTTACTGGATACTATTAACATATCATCTACATATAGGCATATGTAACATATCCAATTTGTGTATTTTTAGAATACACACATTTGTCATTACTAATTAATCTTGAATCCATTTGACATAATTATATTGTCAAACTTTTGGTGCCACCGTTTAGGTGCTTGTTTAAGTCCATATAGAGACAACTAATTTGCACACCTTTCTTTCTTTACCTGCTATTATGAATCTTTCTTGTTGATTCATGTAGATTTCTTATTCTAGATCACCATTTAGAATCTTTGCCAGATTTAGAGTGGTAAGATAGAACAATATATTCTGCTGGCAACGCTTGAAGTCGATTACATTAAACTTTTCTGGCTTTTCACCATATCCAATATGGACAGGAGCAGAGGTGATTATCAAAGTCTTCTATTTTATTGGAACATATTAGAACCAAGTTAAGAGTCTCAAGGAAACAAAACAAAAAAACCAGAAACAAATATTGTCTTAAGATTGTTAGAAAATTTTCCAACTCTGTATTTTAGAGAGAGAAAAATAGAATATAAATAATGGCAAAAAATAATCTGACCGGGACAAAGGCTTGAACTTGGTTTAATGTCCTTAAGACAATATTCGTCCCATACAGGTGCTTACGGTTTAATGACGACTTTGTCTTTCAGGATACAACGGAACTCCTCCTCCGATAGTAGCACTTCACACCGCAGGAAGTGACGAAGCAATGAAGGTAGTCTCTCTCTAGGAAGAATGCTTAAATGAGTTTGGATAATTTCCATCGAACACTCATAGGACTATTTTTTTATAAGGACGGAGAGACACAAAATGTAAAGAGACACTATTTGAAAGGGATACACCCTTTCGAACAGACACGATGTTTGGAAGGGACATACCCTTTCGAACAGACAATGGACACCCATTGGAAATTTACAAAGATTAATTAAATTATTTTTTAATTAATTTCCCAAGTCAATTTATTCATTCACTTTTCCAACAATAAACAACTGAAGATGCATTTCCAGATGACTCCTCATATTACTCAGTAATATGATTAGTTTTCCATCATGTATGTATGATGCAATATTTCATACTTGCTACTATTGTTTATTTTTACACATGACTGAAGATATGTAACTTCATCTTTCAGAATATGGGACAAGCCTTGGATTGGGAAAAGTTGGGGCGGGAATTCGTCTTTGTGAGCTCGTCTTTTCATCCACCTTTGGGTTTTAAAATTTTAAGAGTTATGCTATGTGAGACATTATTTCTTTATTATACAGGGGCAAAAATCAACCCTGATCTTCTATTGTCTGTTTTTCTTCCGGCTCTTCTTTTTGAGAGCTCCTTCGCTATGGAAGTTCACCAAATAAAGGTACATTACCAAAACGTACAATAACGTGTACATGTTCTTTTCCATCTTGAACCGTCTTTATATGGGTAAATCATTTTTTTTTCTTTGTATGCGTGCATTCATGTATAACCTCAGTAGCTGCATCATTGCCCCAAGCGCAAAGATATATATATATATATATATATATATATATATATATATATATATATATATATATATATAATATTTCTTGTGGTTATTTTCTTTGTTGTCTGATTCTACTAATGTCTAATGCAAACTGTAAGAACAGATTGTAAATTGCACTAAATTAAAACTTAGTACTAGAAAGGCATGTTATTTTTCATGTCTTTCGAACGATGAAATTACTGATGATGTCATTATGACCTTTATGTCATTACAGGTACACAATGCCAAATTCTGTATCAATTTTATAAATTTATTTTGAAAAGCATCTATTTGTGTATCTCATGAATTTGGTCTTCATTCCCATGGCTGATATTTATCAGCTCATGTGAACGTATTCCTCTTATATCCCCACTTCTTTGATATTGTATAAGTTCTAATTATACAGCAAAAGAGAAGATATACTCAAACATCACTAGTTAGCCATTCTTAATCTACCATAAATTTACACTTAATTGAAGTTTGATGCATAAGTTTTTTTTGTGTAAAAGAATGTTTTGGACGCCATTTATACTATCTGGGCCTTGTTTTCAGTGACAAAATTTGTTAAATGCCATTTGTTTCAATCTGTTGTTTTTATAAGACTGATACATGATGTGCTATCTAATATGATAGTTAATATAATGGTCTAGCTATATTGCTAGGCTTCAAGTTGACATCGGTCCTTTTGCAGAAAGAACAAGTCTATATCGTTGTATGATAGCCTCTTCCTACTTGGAAGAAACCAGCATTTATTTCAGATTTTTAATTGAAAAACGGTATTTTAATTACAGTTTATGGAGAAGTATAGTGCTGATCAGAGTATTTCTTTAAAATCTTTGAATGGAAAAAATGCTATCTGTATACATTTTGCTTTCCCTCTAGGAAGCATGGATCTCCAAAATGGTTGCCGTGTCTGTGTTGGACACGTACTGTACACTACACAGTCACTCCAGAGTACACTAGAACATGCCAAAAATGGTGCAGACTGCAGTGTCCGTGTCACTGTCCATTTCGTGTCATGTTATATTCGTGTCCGTGCAACATAACTTTCCCTGCTTTGTTGAAAACGTGTTACCATGGTGGTCAGGGTAACATCTTTTGAGAACCAGATGCTTATGGGTAAAACTAGGGAGGATAAAAGTGAGGAATCAAGAAGGTAACATAAGGTCCAGGAGTTGTCTGATTGAGGAATAACTGGTGTGGCAAAGAATGCAGGTACACACCCTAAGAGATGCGAAGGGCTCTCCAAGAGGAGATGCTTGGTATTGTAATGAAGGGATAGAGAAGAGGAGGGCACCTAAACTATAGGTAAGACTTGTAGAAGAAATTGTAAAAAAGTTTGTTGTAGCAAGAGATATTTCCCTTTTGAATAGGAAATAACGAAAAATTCATTAGGCTGATCCTTAGTGATTGTGATCTATGGTTCATTGATATGGACACGGGCGACACTAACAGTGTTGTGTTGCATTGTAATGTCTAATGAGAAAGAAAGAACTATGAAAAATGCATTCATCATAATGAATATTCTATAAGTTATATTTCATCTTCTCACCCAGCATTGCTGTGTTTTCTTGTTTCTCCTTTATGTCATTAATATGGCTTAGATACGGTAAGTAGTGTTTTTAAAATCAAGGATTTCTGACACATATCTTTGGAGTACCAGAGAGTCTAAGTATCTGATTCGTAGCCAACAGGGGTAGGGCCTGTCAACAAGTATCTATGCATCACATATTTTGACCAACTTTGCTGGTCATATTGACTTTTCCTAGGAGACATTCCTCTCGGAATTCTTGTTTTGGTCCTTCTATATTCCATGGTTAGTTGGTGTATGGATTTACAATTGTTGGAAGCCTTCTAATGAGATGCGTATTTCGGTTCAGAAATGTATGGTACAAATGCTGCTCCTTGCTGGACCTGGTGTTCTAATATCGACTTTTTGTCTAGGAGCTGCATTGAAGGTATCTATTTAAAGTTCACCATTATGAAGCATGTCAAGTTATACTAACGGTTATCTTAATCAAATATTCATCAGTTTACCTTCCCCTATGGTTGGAGTTGGAAGACATCATTGTTGTTGGGAGGGCTTCTCAGTGCAACAGATCCTGTTGCTGTTGTGGCTTTACTGAAAGATCTTGGAGCAAGCAAAAAGCTGAGTACTATTATTGAAGGGGAATCTTTAATGAATGACGGGTATATTATTTTCTTATCTTATATGTCTGTTGTTTACTTATTTACCACTATTTCAAAATTACATTTGTATACTGGTGCTATTTCTACATCAGTATGCCATGTTTTTTTTAAATAAGCTAATAACATTAACTAGCACATTAAGTTGAAGAACGAGGTAGTTTATGGCCATCTTTTTTATAGGACAATATTCTCAAAATAATAATCTTATAGGGCATTTGGTTCATATGTGTGGAATGGAAAATGGATGATTATTATTGAGGGAGAGATTACATATATATAGGAGAGGCTAGCCTCCTCTCCTATTATTCTAAGCAGTGTGGGACTAAAGCCCAATAACTCTAATATAACACTTAACACCCTCCCTCAAGCTGGAGCATAGATGTCAATCATGCCCAGCTTGTTACATAAAAATTGAACCCGAGGACCCAGAAGAGGCTTTGTGAAGATATTAGCTATCTGGTCGTCGGTCCTCACATGTTGAAACTTTATCACTCCCTTTGTATATTCATCACGAACAAAATGAATATCAATTTCAATATGCTCGTCCGTTCATGAAATAGTGGATTGGTGGCAATGTGAATAGCAGACTGGTTATCACACCATAGATCTGCCACTTGAGATCGTGCGTCTTCTCCCAGTTCTTGTAGGAGATGCTTCATATATAATATCTCTGACGTGCCATGAGCAATAGCTCGATATTCTGCTTCTGAGCTTGATGCTATCACACTTTGTTTCTTGCTTTTCCATGATACTAGATTTCTGCCAATAAATACTGAGTAGCCAGATGTAGACTGTCTATCTGTCAGGCTTGCTCCCCAGTCAGCATCAATAAAACACTCAATGCGAGTGTGTCTTCATTCAAATTTCTTTTCCTGGATTCTTTACTAGATAACACAGAATTCTGAGAACTGCCTGGAGCTCTTGGAGAAGCCATAAATCTACTTGCAACGCTCACTGCAAAAGAAATGTTCGGACGCGTCATGACTGCTAAGTAGTTGAGTTTTCCAACTACTCGACGATACTGATCTAGATTGGTCGTCAGGACCCCTTCGTCTGGAAGTAACTTCGCCCCTGGATCCATAGGTGAGGTTACTCCCTTTGCTTGCAGGACTTTGCTTGCATCATGCCTGCATCATTTAGTATGTCCAGTACATACTTTCTTTGAGACATTACAATGTCCCGCTTACCGCGTGTGACCTCAATGCCCAAGAAATAGTTCAAGGATCCCATATCCTTAGTTTGAAATTGTTCTCCAAGAAATTTCTTGAGACTTATAATACCCTGGCTGTCATCTCCCGTAATTATAATATCATCAACGTAGACACCAAGAAGTATTCTTCCAGCAGATGTGTGTCAATAGAAGGTTGAATGGTCCTTCTTCGATTGACACATTCCAAATTGAGTAACAACCTGTGTAAATCTACCAAACCATGCACAAGATGATTGTTTCAGACCATAGAGGGCCTTCCTCAGATGACACACTTTATCCTCCCTTGCAACGAACCCGGGAGGTTGCATCACATATACTTCTTCATCAAGATCTCCGTGGAGGAAAGCATTCTTTATATCTAGCTGGAGTAACGACCAATCATATCGGATGGCCAAGGTCATGAGGACACGAACAGATGTCATTTTGGCCACAGAAGAGAATGTCTCGAAGTAATCCTCACCATAGGTTTGAGAGTATCCTTTGGCCACCAGCCGAGCCTTCAGTCGATCAAGAGTGCCATCCGGTTTTACCTTAATCGTGAACACCCATTTGCAGCCGACTGCCTGTTTACCAGTAGGTAAGTCGACTAAGTCCCAAGTATGATTCTCTTGGAGAGCTTTCATCTCCTCGTTCATAGCAGTATGCCAACCAGGATGTCGGAGACCTCCTCAACGGTCTTGGGGATCTGAATCCCATAAATAGTAGCCACCAGAGACTGAGTGTGACTAGTAAGACCTTTGTAGCTGTCAACATACAAGGGATGATCACGACAGGCACGACGAGGGCGTTCTGGAGACAGGACCGTCGGAGCTGCTGGCGGAATTGGTGGAGCTGCTGGTGGAACAGATGGAGGCAACTCATTTGAGCCGGAATTGCTGGTAGAATCAGAGGAGGATGAATCTGTAGGTGATGTTGGCAATAGCTGAATCAGTGTATGTGGACCATCTGACTGGGAGACTGGCTCGGTAAGGGAGGGCACCTGTACGGAAGACTGTTGTGTTTGAGGAGGAAATAACAAAAAATTCTCTTCTGGATAGACCAAAGGAGCCGGACCCTTTGATTGTGGGAGTGGTGGAAATTCGGTTTCTACAAAGGTAACATCCCGAGTGAAAAAATATCGCTTTAAGATAGGGGAGAAACACCGATACCCTTTCTGATCTTTAGGATACCCAAGAAAAATATATTGTATTGCCTTAGGATCTAATTTAGAAAGGGTTGGTCTGGTATCCCGAACATAGCATAAACAGCCAAAGATTCGGAGAGGTAGAGGAAATGGCTCTCGTCCAGCAAAAAGTCTATAAAAAGGAGTGCTACCATTGAAAACGGACGATGGCATGCGGTTAATAAGATAACAAGCAGTAAGAACCGCATTCGACCAAAATCTCTTGGGAGTACGTGCTTGAAACATAAGAGCACGTGTTGTTTCTAATAAATGTCGATTCTTGCGTTCGGCTACACCATTTGCTGTGGTGTGTACGCACAAGAGGTTTGGTGGATGATGTCGTTGCGGGCCAGATGTTTATCGAGATCACGAGATATATACTCACAGCCATTGTCACTCCGAAATTTTTTGATAGGAAGACCAAATTGTGTTTTTATTTTGGCATGAAAGTTGCACCAAATGTTAAATAATTCAGAACAATTTTTATCAAATAAATAAAAATGACACGTGAGTAATCATCGACAAAAGTAACAAAGTAATTAAAGCTCATTACAAATTCAGTCGGACAAGGTTTCCATATATCAGAATGCACCAACTCAAAAGGAGCGAAAGTAATTTTATTTGGACTCACTGGATAAGGAACCCGGTGATGCTTAGCTAAACTATATGGCTCACAATGAAAAGAAGAGGAAATATCTAAATATGGGTATATTTTCTGGAGAGCTTGGGACGATGGATGGCCTAATCGACAATGTAACTCGACAGGATCGAGTTCATGCCGGCACAGGCAACAGAAGAAGTTGCATCAAACAGGTACAAGCCTCCAGCCACATACCCTTACCGAGAGTCTTTCCAGTTTTCAGGTCCTGAAAAACACAACCATCAGGAAAAAAATGTTACCGAGCAATGTAGTTACGAGTAATTTGACTAATAGAAAGTAAACTGAACGGGTTCCTAGGAGTAAGTAGCACAGAGTTGAGGGACAGTCCGGTAGAAAGATTGGCACTTCCACGTCCTCGGACTGTCAGGGAACCTCCATTGGCAAGAGTAATGTCAGAAGCACGACGTACAGGTACATAATCATGTATCATACCTGCGTCTCCAGTCATGTGAGAGGATGCACCAGAGTCAATTACCTACTGCTTGGGTTTCACTATGCACGCTGCTGAGTATCCAGCTGTGGAACCAGACGTGGATGCTTCACCACGACGTTGAGCCTGAAAATCAAGGAACTCTGTATATGAGTTCGAAGTCATCTGAATAGATCGTACACCATCATCAAGGGCATCAGTGGTGATATTAGCAGCAGGTGATTTAGTGCATTGACAATAGAAATAGCCAAGCTGACCACAGTTAAAGAATGTGCGCCGTCTTCCTCCATCACGACCGCCATTGCCTTGTCCTCCATCACGACCAGTATTGCGGCCACTACGTCGGCAGCCACGACTACCACGAAATTTCGTACATGCGGTCCCGAGAGCAGAACGGTCAGCAGGAGGATCACCCGGAGTGGTTTCAACTACTTTGGCAGCCCGAAGGACACGATAGTGTGCTTCCAACAGGGACGGTACATCAGATCCAGCAATAATATGAGATCGAGCAGAGTCTGCATCAGGACGGAGTTAGACAAGATAAGCCATGACATGAAGCTGCTCACGTTGAGCCCGTGCTTCATTAATATCCGACGTAAGAGGTAAAACGCGATCGATCTCATCCGTCATAGCCTTAAAGGCCCGAAAATGGTCTTTATGGGATTTGTCTCCTTGATTTGCTCGGTATATACCAACGACCGAGTCATAGATACGAGACAAATCGCGTTTACCATCAAATGCCGCCGCCATTACCTCCCATAACTCCTTCACGGAGTCCGTATTTTGAACCATGTCTTCCACCGGTGGTTCCATGAAATTCATCAACTGTATAAACAGTCCACTGTCATCCGTCTCCCATTGCTCAAAGATGGGATCATCTTCTGCTGGAGGGTTGTCACTCAGATGTTTGGACAACCGCATTCCTCGAAGTGTCTTCTCGACCTTCTTTCTCCATATGGAGTAGTCCTCTGGTCCTTCCAACCGTCAATCGACAAGTCGAATGGAGGAAATTGTTGTGCTAGTGCCTGCTAGTGTGTTGATGACACTAGTATCTATGGCATTGCTATTTGCCGTAGAGTCTGCCATTTATCAGAGATTCGACTGCCGATTTGTTATTTCCTCTTGATAAATACAACAACTCTGCCAATACGCTAAAAACGGAGCCTAGAACCGGCACATGCGCATAGAAAGCAGAGAGGGTGGATCACAAGCCATGACAGAGAGATAACCCATGGTATCCTCTGTTAAATCCTGGTGTGGAGATCAAGGAAAGAAACAAAGATTCATGCACAACAAACCATATGTGTGCTCTTTGTTAAATTTTCAGCATTGAAGGGCAGAGGTTCCAACAAGTGTTTCCCCTCTGAGATTCCCAACAATTTTTTTTAAAACCTAAACTAGGGTTTGGAGGGAGTGGGTGGCGGTTGATGGAAGTAGAGGGTTAGGGTTAGGTATTATAGGCATGGGGGGGGGGGGGGTTTCGGGTACTGTAGCGGGGGGGGGGGGGGGGCAGGGGTCGGCAGCAGCAACAGTAGGTTGGGTGGTTGGGGGGGGGGAGATTAGGGTTTTGTGGAGGGAAGGAGAGTGGTGGGTGACGGCTAGAGTTTTGGCTCTGATACCATGTGGAATGGAAAATGGATGATTATTATTGAGGGAGAGATTACATATATATAGGAGAGGCTAGGTTCCTCTCCTATTATTCTAAGCAATGTGGGACTAAAGCCTAATAACTCTAATATAACACTTAACAATATGTTTTATAAAGTTACTTCTGTACATGGTTGCTATTTCTACAGCAGCATGCCATGAGTTTTACGAAATATAGGTTAATAACAAATAACTACTGTACATTAAGTTGAAGAACGAGACATCTTATGACCATCTTTTTTATAGTACATTATTCTCCAAAGAAGAATCTTATAGGACATTTATTTTTTGCAATTTCTACTTATGCACATTCCAAAATGAGGTAGTTCCTCACTGTCTTGAATTTGGACCTCCAAATAATTCCAGTGAGCTGTAGATTGACAACTAGTTTGGCACCTATGTTGTAGGGAATGATGCAACTGATTTTGGTGTCATAGTACATTATGGAGTGTCTGTGTGATGTCCGATATGTGTCCTACACGAACAAAACATCAATTTTGGAGTGTCTGTACTTCCTAATTTGGCACACTACATTAAAATCACTTTATATTAATCTGCTATTTTGCATCAATGTGTCATGAATACCATCAATTCATTAGAAGATGCCATTATTATGTAATGTATGTGCATCTGAGAAGCTAGTAATTCTGATGACCAATTATAAGACATTTTGGTTGTTATTTGTGCTCACTCTCAATTTAAAATGCAATGTTTCCAAGCATAGTTAATGTTGTTAATTGATTCAGTGAAGGTGAAAAGTTCCTAGTGCAGAGAGAATTCAGCTGGAAAAGATTTGAAACACAAATAATAGATAGTAAGAATTTTTTGTTTGAAGTTGTTAATTTAGGTAATTATATATATTAACTGATATTATTTTATTGTTGCGTTTGTGAATAAAGTGTTGACTTTTTTTGTTATTTATTTGTCAATATACTGAAGCTGTAGGGAAAATAATGTTTTGGAGAAAACCAATGTATCTCCAAATTGGGGGATCAATGGTTACAAGTTGATGGACCCAAATAACTTGTAGATTGACCCATTCTTGAAGTTGATAGACTCAAATCCTAGAAGATACTCATAAAACATCCAAATATTCTGGTTCAGTCTGAATCCAATGGAACTTATCCTGACATAGGACCCAATACTAGAGCCTGAACGAATTATTTTTCTGTGTCTATAGACTGGACTTTCAGCCCCATTGTTTCCAACAAAATCTACAAATTGTATGCAGTTTTTCAGAACCACACAAATTATGTGCTCTGTCTCCTAGTAAGTTATTTGGGATCACCTGTGTTATTATCACATGCCAAGCATGGTATGAGGAAATACTGCGTATGATTGGAACATAGGTAATTGAACCATACAATATGCAGAAAGTTTTACGAATATCAACACCTTTATTTTGCTTAGTGTTGTATCCTTCTTTAATTTTAGTCACGCACGACTAAGCTAATTTGTTATTTAAGGACAATATCCTTATATAATCTTAGGTCATTCATGACATTTAATCATCCAACTCGGGCATTAAAAACATTTCCTAGTACTTTTCGTTAGTTTTTTTGCTCCTCTGTGATAATTTAGAACTAACTTGAGAGTGAGCACAAAGAGTAAACGTAAGCTGAATGGAAACTGAAATCTAATGGAGAAGAAGAGATTCAAGGTGATTGATGGTGCCACCTGCTGCTATACTATTTTTATAAGTTATGCATGTGAAGTAGGGAAAGAAGCAGAGAAAGAGCAGCATCAAAACTCGTTAACGTCAGAAAGATGAAAAGATCACTATCTTGGATTTGAGCATTGTCCTCCCTGCTTCAATGCTACGTATACAAGCATAGCTGCACAAGTACAAACAGAACTGCGAGAACACCATGTCAAGATTATGCTTATTGGGAAAATCCTTGTGTGTGCTTCTGTTAAGTATACTCTTAGTAATATTATCTTGTTAGGGCTTAGTGAAGCCATTCATGATGTCACATGCTAGCTAGCGTATACTTTTCTACTTTCGTCCTTATTGTAATGTAGTCTCCCTATATAGCTTGGCATGGAGTCCGTTCTAACAAGGTATCCGAGCTATGTCCAAATTCTTTTTTTTTTGCTCTTTTTTAAACCCTAAATTATTTTTCCTAACCTAAACCATAATCCTTAACCTGAACCCGAAAGCCACTTCTGGACCCAAAACCCGCACCTCCAACCCGCTCCTGGCCAGAATCCTATTGCCGCCAACCTCCCAACCCGCTGCTGACTTGAACCCCAATGCCGCCACCCTCATATATGGATATCCGGACTCCTACTTAGCCAACCACCATCGGCAAAGCTTTGCCGCTTCGGAACCCTAAACCTAGCTCGACAAAACCCTAACCTTATTTACCGCCCGCTGCCTTTATGGAACTGAGAACCTAACCCTACTCGGCCCTGCTGCCGCCTCATCTGAATCGAAACCCTAACCCTAATCCTACGCCACCGTGAGCTCGAGTTACGGCTTGTTTTTATTTATATGTTTATATGAAAGAAATATCTCACACTAATATATATTTCTAATTTGTTTTAAGTTTATATAAGCATTTTCAATTTGATATTTTAAGCTTACTTAGCTTCAATTTTTGTTTGGAAAAGCTATAGTCTCATAAACAAGATCGGTTGACTTAAGCTTGTCTAGAATTCAAGCTCATCAAGCTTTCTAGTTTAAACGAGCGGCTCGCGATCTGTGCTCGAGCTCTCAAATATTATAGAGAGCCGAGCTAGAGCTCAATTTTAGGCTCGTCCTAATGCTCAAGCTCTATTTTTCCTTAGAGAGCTAAGCTTGAGCAAGGGGGTGCTCGCTCAAAACTCTACTTGTTAATACCCTACGGAAAATTTTGACAAATTATTGAATACTTTGCATTTTATTGGTTTATGATAAGCTTGCATATCATGTGCAAACAACACCAACATTTTAATTATTGTTACTATTCAAAACTTTGACTTGTATCACAGAAGTATCTTATTGTTCCCAGGGCTGCTATTGTTGTGTATCAGCTGTTCTACCAAATGATGCTTGGGCGGAGCTTCAGTGCATGGGACATTGTTAAATTTCTCTCACAAGTTTCACTAGGAGCGAATGTACCTGAGTTTTTCAAACCACATATTCTGCTAAAGCAGATGTTTCCAATAACAATCATTTTTTTATTGTCCAGTGTGGCTATGGGACTAGCTTTTGGGATGGCATCTGTCTTATGGCTGGGTTTTATCTTCAATGACACAGTCATAGAGATTGCACTAACTATTGCTGTTAGCTACCTTGCTTACTTCACTGTAAGAATTTCCTATATATGTTGTTTACTCATTATTCTCACTGGACAATATTTTCTTCTGAGAGTTGAATTCTGAATGTCTCATCATTATATTGAGTTATAACCAGTGCAGTACTCGAAAACTTCAGGTCAGCAATTGTCATATTGATGGTAACATATTCAAGTTTTTTATCATTTATGTTCAACTTCCATGATATACTTATGTACACCAATAGGTTAGAATACTACCCAGCCCAATACTCAAGAATATATCTCTAGTAACTCCCTCAAACTCATGGTGGGCCATGAAAGTCTCTCCAACTGAATCTAAATGATGAAAGTGTATTGGCCTTCACGAACAAGTCGAAAATGCACTTAACTGAGATAATGGGAGGTGATAATATCATGAAGTAGTGGAAGTGAAATTGTTGAATATTTGTGTTGATTTTTTATTGATAGTCTCTTGGCTATATATAGCCTTACAATCCTCCTAATTACATTAAATCCTCTGTGGAATATCCTGTGACATATTTTGTTATACCAAATATACCAACAGGATATTCCAATATACTTATTCTAATAACAAATGTACCAACATTACATTAAACTCTCTCTGGAATGTCCTGTGGTATATTCTGACATACCAAATATACCAACAGGATATTCCAATATACTTATTCTAATGCCAAATATACCAACATTCTCCCTCAAGGTTGGCGAAAGATATTCACTAAGTCCATCTTGTCACATCCTCTAATCATGCTCACAGAGCTAAGTCCCTTGGTCAGTCCGTCTGCTACCTGATTTTTGGTTGGAACGTGGCCTAGCTCCAGTAGTCCATGATCCAACTTCTCCTTGATGAAGAACCTATCGATTTCGATGTGTTTGGCCCTGTCATGCTGTACTGGATTGTTGGCGATACTAATAGCTGACTGGTTGTCACACCACAGCTTCATCTTGGCTCCTTGATCCAGTTTCAGCTCCACCAGTATATTCTTCAACCATAGCAGCTCTGTATCTCCCAAGGCCATAGTTCTGTACTCCGTTTCAGCTGTCGATCTGGCAATCATTTATTGCTTCTTACTCCTCCAAGAGACAAAGTTGTCTCCTACAAATATGCAGTATCCCGAGGTAGACCTCATGTCATCAGCACAACTAGCACAGTCAGAATCACAGTAGCCCTCGATGTCCACGTGATTATTCTTCCTGAATATCAGTCCCTTTCCAGGGGCACCGTTCAAGTATCTCAGAATCTGGTACACTGCGTCCATATGTCCCTTCCGTGGGTCATGTATGTAGCGGCTCACCACACTCACTACAAAGCAGATATCAGGACATGTGTGGCTCAAATAGATCAACTTGCCCACCAGTCTCTAGTATCTGTCCCGGTCAACTGGTTCTCCAGCCTCAGCGCTCAGCTTGAACCTATGATCGATCGACGTCGCTGCAGGTTTGCATCCCAACATCACTGTCTCTGTGAGAAGGTCCAGCGCATACTTCCTTTGAGAAAGAACAATCCCCTCTGCTCCTCGAGCAATCTCAATTCCAAGGAAGTTTCGAAGAAGGCCAAGGTCCTTCACCTCGAACTCCTTGCCAAGCTTTTCCTTGAGTCGGGTAATCTCTTGCTTATTATCTCCTGCGATAATCATATCGTCCACATACACCGCAAGGATGGTGATATGACCTCCACTCCGACGGAAGAACACAGTATGATCAGCATTGATCTGTCGATATCCAATTCCTATCATCGCCCTCCTGAATCTGTCAAACCACGCTCGAGGAGACAGCTTCAGTCTATAGAGAGACTTCTTCAACCTGTAGACCTTGTCCACTGTCTGATTGATGCCGAATCCTGGTGGTATCTCCATGTACACCTCCTCCACTATATCTCCATGAAGAAACGCATTCTTCACATCCAATTGGTGTAGCTTCCATCCACCATTCGCTGCCAGAGAAATCAGGGTCCTGACAGTACTCATCTTCGTCACTGGTGCAAAGGTCTCGTCATAGTCAATGTCGTACATCTGACTGTATCATTTTGCCACCAATCGAGCTTTGTAGCACTTAAACTATCTATCTGGGTTCTGCTTCACAGTAAAGATCCACTTGCATCCGACTGCTCTCTTTCCTTCTGGCAGTTTTACCAGCTCCAAAGTGTGGTTCTTCTCAAGAGCCTTCAACTCCTCGTGCATCGCCGCTTTCCACTTTGGATCGTTCTTGGCAACCTGCCAATTGTTAGGTACAATAATACTATCCAAAGACGCAATGAATGCTCTATGAGAAGATGAGATATGATCATATGAAACAAACTGAGCAAGGTCCCAACCATATCTATCAGGAAGATTTTTCGCATTACTGCAAGTGATCCTCCGTATTGATAATGGTGTGGGAGGAGTAGCTGTGGGAGGAGTAGGAAGAATGATCACCTGAAGGAGAATATGGTAGTGGTGTAGGTGTCTCAGGAGTCGAGACGGATGCAGGCAAGAGACTTAGTACTGGTACGGTAGGTACTGGTCCTGCAGTTTGCTTCCCTCTCCTGCTGTAGGTAAGTATCTCCTCCCGAGCCGTGGGCCTGACACCTCTTATCTCCTCCTTCTGTTCCTCTTTACCTTCCTGTTTTATCTCAACCGCGCCTCCATGCCATACTCCTAAATCTGTCACCAGGCCTTCACCAATCTCCCCCTCTCATCTCATACTCGCAGTATCAGGTGAGTTGTTTGAGGTTCCCTCCTGGCGGTAGTATGACTCATGCTCACTGTAGTGAACATCCATGCTTATAAACTTCTTCTTCTTCTCTACTGGGCTCCAGCACACATACCCCTTCTGAGTCGTCGAGTAGCCCACGAAGATGCACTTGATTGCTCTAGGATCAAATTTTTCAACTGACGGTCTATTGTCCTTCACAAAATACACGCATCCAAACACCTTCAGTGGGAGTATCCCACTATTATTTTCTTGCAATATTTCACATAGAGACTTCCATCTCAGTACCTTCGAAGGCATCCTATTGATTAGTTGAGTTGCTGTCAACACTGCATGTCTCCACAAATTCTGTGGGACTTTCATATCGATCATCATGCTTTTTGCCACCTCCAGAAGGTGTCTGTTCTTTCTTTCTGCTACTCCATTTTGTGCTGTTGTGTATGCACAGGTAGTCTGATGTTGTATCCCTTGGGCTGACAAGTATCCTGTAAGTGCTCTGTTGGTATACTGTCCCATTGTCAGACCTCAGTACCTTCACCACTGTCCTGTACCGAGTCTGGACATATTTATGAAAGTCCCAAAAATATGTAGATACATCACTCTTATTTTTCATCAAATACCAAATGACACGAGAAGAACAATCAATAAATGAAACAAAATACTTGTAACCATTAATAGTAGTAATGGCGTATGCCCCCAAACATCAGAATGTATTACATCAAAAGCAGACGAGCTCCTATGACCCGTACTAACATATGAGCTCCTATTAAGTTTGCCTAAATCACATGCATCACATACTAGCTTCTCCTTATTTATTTTTTATTTATTTTCTCATAAATAGCTGGATACAATTTACTTAAAGTAGCAAAAGAGGAGTGTCCCAACCTCTTGTGGTGGAGTATTAATGTATCATCGGCACTCATCTTCAGACCTACCATTTCTGTCTTCTCTGCCATAGACACCAATACTGAATACAGCCCTTCTCGATCCAGGTACCACAATCCCTCATGCCAAGTGCCAATCCCAAGTCTTCGTCCCGTCTCTTTCTTCTGGAAGATCATCTTAGGAATATCAAAAGAGACAATGCATTTTAGTTGGAGGATTATAAAACTAATGAACAAAAGACTGACTGAAAAAGATGGAACATGCAAAACATTGGATAATTTTACTGAACCAGTACAATTTATAGTACCCTTACCGACCACTGGCTGGAAAGTACCATCAACTGTTTGAATACTGTCTGTCGATGCTAGGTGAGTGTAGGAGGAGAACTCACTAGCATTTTCCGTCACTTGCTGAGAGGCTCCCGAGTCGATAATCCAGTCCGTCGATTTAAGGGAAGATATAGATGCAAGGGGCGAGTGAGACGTCAGTACCTTCTGATGGATGGACATACATGGCGGCGTTGCCTCCAGCGAAGAACGAGGTGGACGCCTCCTCGGTTCCACTCTTATCTCCATCATTTGACGCTCTCTGCTTCCTCTTGAGTTCCTCTAGCATGTCCATCAGTGGCTGATCCTCCTCAGTAGAGGTACCACCACCTCCATTATCCCCATCTGCTGCCAGCAGGTTCGTCCGATAACCTCCTCGACCATCCTGTCGACCCCCACGACCACGGCCACGTCCTCCAAAATGTTCGCGTCCATCGAACTGTCCATGTCCACCACCTGGATCTTCCTCCCTAGGTGGTTTGGTGCAAGCATACCGATGATGTTCCATCTTTCCGCAGTTGTCACACTGTCGGTTGTGCTGCCAGGGCTCTCCCTTAGATCCTGCGTCGCTCGAACTGGTAGCCGCCAGTATTGACTTTACTTCAGGAGGACCACATGTCCTTGCCTGCAGCTTGATGCGAGTCTCCTCCTGGATCATGGACGAGATAGTCCCCCCAAGGGTAGGGATCTTCGATTGGATTAGAAGTAGTGCTGTCCTCTGAGCAAACAATGCAGCCAGCCCTTTAAGGAACTTTATCGTCCTCTCCTGCAGACATACCTGTCTCTCCTTACACTTCGGGTCCCCGCAGCTCGCTTGATCTGAGGAGTGATCGTAATCCAACCACAGACGCTCCAACTCCGTGGCATACTCCTGCACCGTCTTCTCTCCCTGTACGGTGTCGTCGATCTCCCCTCTAATCTGGAAAATCTGTAAGTTGTTCCTTACACCATCGTAGGTCCTCAATTTCTCCTACACGTCCTTCACCATCTCGATGCCATCTACTGTGGCGGCGATCGACTGGACTAAAGAATTGAGAAGCCAAATGTAGATCACCATATGAGTGGACTTCCACTCGTCGCGTCTTGCCGAGCCCTCGTCCGACTATGTCTTCTTTCCTGATAGAAAACTTTCTAGGTTCTTTCCTGCAAGGGTTCTCACACGTCGTGACCAACTCAGGTAGGTAGCTGATCCATCAAGCTTCAGATCGATAGAGGGAAGCTCCAACTTCATCGATGTTCGTGTCACGCTTTTACCAGCCGACAATTTCATCAGCTTTATCAACGTTGCAAGCTCCGCATGGTCCAGCTTCTTGATGATCTCTTCCATCGATCCTCCTCTTCTCCGATCACCTCACACCCGTTCCACGATTCACGCACTTCGTCCTCTCTTAGATTCGATCATGTCTCTCTCCTATCGGATCTAGGGCTTCAACGTCCGAAATGACCCCGTGGGAGACTTCGGAAACTGTGGCTTCGTGGTGGTGGGGCCGGTGGGCCGACTGACAGGTAAGTGCACGTCATCGGACGGGTGTCTCCGAGCGGCAACCGTCACGAGCAACGACAACAGTCGTGCGCGTGCGACGGAGGTGCTCGTGGAGCAGCGGCCGGCTCGCGCGCGAGGTGGTCGGCGTACGGCCGTGCAGCGACTGGTGGAGGTAGTGGCTGTGGTGGTGTGGATGGTGATGGCTTGACGACTAGGGTTAAGGTTTGGGAAAGGTGGCGGCGGCTAGGATTTTTGTGGCTCTGATACCATGATGAATATTTGTGTTGATTTTTATTGATAGTCTCTTGGCTATATATATCCTTACAATTCTCTTCATTACATTTAATCCTCTGTGAAATATCTTGTGGCATATTTTGTTATACCAAATATACCAACATGATATTCCAATATACTTATTCTAATACCAAATATACAAACATTACATTAAACCCTTTGTGGAATATCCTGTGGTATATTCTGACATACCAAATATACCAATATGATATTCCAATAAACTTATTCTAATGCCAAATATAACAACAGAAATAATGACCTCCTATATCATATACTTCTTCTGCGCATGAAAGAGGGGTGACATGCATCATGAAGTCATTCTATCTATGAACAGAAGTGGAGAGTGGAAAGGACACTGTGATCATGAAGAAGAGTTGAGGACAAATAACCGTACAGGATCCCATGGACAATATCTAATATTAAACCTTAATACTAGAGCTGACAGCTATCCTTCTACCTTGCCCAAGCAATGAAGACGTTTCCTAGGAAGACAGGGAACTAGTGGAAGCAAAAGCAGGTTTGAACCCCTTCTCTTTCTCCTCTCCCATTTCTTGGGCCCTGATTTCCCATGGCTAGCAGCTGTCTTTTGTCCATGGGGAATATTTGTCAGAAGTTGGCTGATGATCTTCCCTACGACAGGTACTCTCCTGCCGCCTCTTCTCTTGACCAGAAAATAAGTTTCTCTTAGCAGAGAGGAGGGAACGGATTTTCCTGCAAATAGTATTTTTTATCATTTTCGTGTAAAAAATTGAAGGCAACAAGTCAAATTAAAAATTCTTCTAGATGCTCTTTGCTGGTTAAGGACATGAGGCCAAAGTGACACAGGACAGGACTACAGGGACAGTCTGGACAGTATTGATTCACAAATATAGATCAATTGCACAGAAGGTTGAATGTGAATAATAAATAACTATGAATGTGCAACAATGAAATCCTAACAAGTATAGGGCTCCACCAATTAATTCAAAATTATGTTAGAATTTCCACAGATTTGTGCAATACACAAAGAAACATGATTGGACTAAAACTGAGTCGCGGATGCAAAATTCTCGACCCGAAGATCGTGGGATCTACAGAGTCCTTGCTTCTGAACTTGACTCCACCCGGGTACGAAAGGACGGAACATTGGAACACACGGGACAACGCAAAGCTGAAGTCTGGACTGGTTACTGGTTGCTCTCAGTCAACCTGTCGGGTAGCCGATTAGTCCAAATGTCTTGTCTACAGTCTTCTCTCCACTCGCCGCGACTCGGGGTATTCAATGATGAGGTTCTGTGCAGGGCAGTCGAGATTGGGATGGCGAGTGGGTCGTTGGTGTATGAGTATGTCGATGATGCTCTGGTCGGTCGTAAACCGAATACTTAAACCGAACTCAACCCCATCAAATAGGATCTCATGGACCCAAGTATGGCCCTCCATCACAAAGTAATGTATTCCTATTTTCCATGCAGATATAGATGGGATATCTTGAAAAAATTATCCTATGTTTTCTGTAGATACATACTAAAATATGTTGAGGGGGAATCCTGCAATTTGCCCTGTCTCTGGTAGTGGTAGATACATACTATGATAACTTTCCAACATAGGCATATAGGGAGATCATTGAGCATGACTCCAAAACAGGATTTAACATATATTCTTCCTTTTTCCAATGCCTTTAACGTGCCAGATGTCTATTCCTTGTATAGACTGAAGATGCCAATTCCGTGTCTTCTATCTCCACCATTTCATTTGTTTCAAAGTTAGCCATTTTTGTTGTTCATTTTCTCATCTTTGACACTTAAAGCAATTGGCTTTAACTACCAGGCTCAAGATGGGGTAGATGTTTCAGGTGTCTTGACGGTGATGACATTAGGAATGTGAGTTTTTTTTTTTGTTTCTTGCTAAATTTTGCAATTACTTAATCCATAAGGTTATACTCTTCTCCTTGGTTGCATATGCAGGTTCTATGCAGCAGTAGCTAAAACTGCTTTCAAGGGTGATGGACAACAAAGTTTGCATCATTTTTGGTATGCTTATACATCTATATGTTCTTATATAACACAAGTTCTTATTTTTTTTGGAGTAAAAGAAATGGCTTGTTTGTCCTTTTTATATTGATTTAGGGTGTTGTACATGCTTAACTGCGTGTTGCATAAGATTCTATTTTTGGACTATTTCTCAAACATATTAATACAAATTGTAATCTTTTTGCTTTTGTTTCATGATTTAAGGGAAATGGTTGCATACATTGCTAATACTTTGGTTTTCATCTTAAGGTACGAGCTAAACCATCTGAATTTCATATGCAATTTATTGCTTTATTTGTCATTATCAGGTTTGGCATGAATTGTTCAATTTTCTTATACTCCCTTTGGGTCCTTCATTTCTTATCTATATTGTGTGTTCATGTATGTAGTTCTTGTATGAATTACAAAATAGTTATTTAGAATGTCTAGGTACAAATATGACTTATTATTGGCTCTAGGTACACAACAACAACAAAGCCTTGTTTGAATTCTTTTTCTTACATTCAACTGTGTTAAGGGTCGTGTCTTCTGTAACACTAATAGAAATCATATCGTTCTTTGACGATTTTCTTCACATACCCTTGGATTTGCAATCTGATACGAGTCAAAGCATGCTAGATAAATCTTATCAGAATCTTAGACTAAATGTAGAAGAATATGTACTGTCCACTCTTTTTATTGTTCTTAAAATGTTATGGACTTTTAGGACTTCCAATTTGGCAGTCCTAGAGTATACTAGGAGAGTCAAAATTTAGGCAGTCCTACATATACATAAGACCCTGAAGACATACTTCTATGTATTTAGGACTGCCAAAATTTTGGCATTATTGTGCGTATCCAGGGTTGCCAAAATTTTGGTGGTCCTTTATCGTCCAAATCGGGACTTTTTCTTCGAAACTCCATTAATGGACTTCGAAACTTCATAAATAGTCCCAAATGGGGCTATCTACTACGAAACTATGCAAAAAAAACATGGATTAAGGTTTAGTGATTTGAGAAGGAAGAGGAAGAAGCCAAAAAAATGTTCTTTTTATACTTGAGTTGTGATGCCCCTTAATATTTTTCAAGGGGTATTATGAGTATTGAAATATGAACATAATTTTTACAAATTTGTGATGTCCCCTAACAACTACTGTTGCGCCTTTAGCAATGGTCTAGATAAGCCGGGGAAGAAAAAGAAAAAGAAGGAAATGTCCATTAAAAGTTAAAAATCCCTAACCTATCCCAATTTCCATGTGTTGAGAGTATTAATGGACTTTTAGTCCCGCATCGAGTAGAATAATAGGGAGAGGGGTTAGCCTCTCCTATATAAGTGTAGCTCCACCTCAATAATAAACAAGAAAAATATTCTACTAAATTCTATTTGGTATCAGAGCCACTACGTCTCTATCTCCACAAAACCCTAACCCTACTCCACAAAACCCTAGCTGCCACCCCCTCACCCCTTCCCACCTTCTCCACCCCGCTTCCGCCCCGCCTCCCCTCCCTCACCGCCAGCACCGTCGGCCCCACCCAGTACCGTTGGTCCCACCCAGCACTGCCGGCCCCCACCGCCGCCCCACCCCCTCTCCGTCCAGCGACCCCCCTCCGTTCACGTCGGCCTCCACCCCCCGGCCGGCCCTTCTCCTCCTTGTTCGGCTATGCGACCTCTAATCGCAACCCGACATGGGACATGAGGAGCGGCTCTCAAAGACGTCGCTACCGCTGAAGGAGGAACAGTAGACGTGGAGAGGACGGTGACCAAAGGTGCAGACGGTCTCGATCTACCTTGTTGATGGAAGAAAAGAAGACGAAGATGATGGAGACGATCTACGACAAGATGACAGCCAAAGAGATAAAGGCTTTGGTGGACGATTTCTTCTCAAGGAGGCTGACCAAGACTAGTTTCTGTCCTGCACACACAGATGTGTATCCTTTACCATACAAAATGGCGAAGTTGGAGAAACTGGAAGTAAAGTTGGAGGGTACTTCCAATTATTTGAAGTGGTCGCGTCAGACGATGCGGACTCTGAAGGCAAGAGGCTTGGTGGGCTATGTGAATGGCCAAACCAAGGCACTTGAAGATCACTCATTACGGGAATTTGCTGTGTGGGAGATTGTCAACAATGTTGTAGCTGGATGGTTGACAGCCTCCTTGACCGACCAAGTGTCGGGCAACGTGGAAGCAATAGAGGGAGCCGGTGATATTTGGATGACGCTGAAGGACATGTACTTAGGGACGAGCAATCCTATGAGAGTCTTCCAACTGTAGGATGAACATGATAAGGTGGTCCAAGAATATCACACCATCTCCGAGTATGCGACTGTGCTGAAAAAGTATTGGTCAGATCTTGACCACTATGATCCTATTGGTGTGGAAGATGAGCAAGTGGAACTAGCATTTGCGAAACATTACCAGAAGTTCATGGAGTATATCTCGCGACAGAGGATGATGAAGTTCCTGAAGGGGCTCAACCTAGCATTCGAGCAAAGGAGGAATGTGCTACTCGCACAACTCGGACTGCCATCACTAGAGGAGGCCATTGCTGCTATGGCACAAGAAGAAGCATGGTTGAAGCTGATGTCCAGCACCACAAGCACTCCGGGAGAGAAATCAGTTCTAGCAGTTTTTAACCCAAACCCTTCAGGAGGGGGAGGGTACTACAACTGTGGAGACCCATGACACTTCATCAGATTCTGTACGAAGCCTATGAGAGGCCAGTCCAGCGGTCGTGGACGCGACCGTGGAGGACGTAGAGGTGGCAGAGGAGGCTATGTCGGTGACAGAGGATATTATTCTGGAGGGCACAAATCAAATCTGGCAGAAGGGGTAAGTGGGAATCAGTCATCCGATGTGACCCCTAGTGAGAGGGAGATGCTGAAAATATAGAGGACCATGAAGCTTGGAACCAGCGACAATTGCGCCAACGCCGCTGAGACATCGACTCCAACCACCTTCGGGGGTAACATCACATACTATGCCAGTACAAGCACAGGTATACCTGCTCATGCCCTTGCATCAACCCATAAACCAAGAAGTGTAAATTGGATAATTGACTCTGGGACATCCTGCCATGTCATGGGTGCCCGTAATGAGTTCCAAGATTACACTCACCTGATGACACCTGAAAGCATTCAGACTGCTGATGGTACTGTTAGACCTATTGTGGATAAATGGACGGTTGAATGCACCCCTTCGATGTGTCTTATTGATGTCTTGCATGCTTCATCCTTTTCTGTTAATCTATTGTCCATAAGTGCCATTGTTTTTCAACTTAATTGTGTTGTTTTCTTTGACATTCCAAAGATTATTTTTCAGGAGAAGGAAACGGGAAGACAGTTGGGGACTGGCACTTGGCATAAAGGGCTATGGTACTTGGACACGGGTGGACTGGATACATCACTGGCAGCACTGGTGGTTGAAGCACAACCGGAGGAGCCGCGAAGTACCGTAGAAGAGGAATTATTACTCCAACATCAGCGCATGGGACACTCTTCGTTTAATCTACTGAGTCAGATATTTTCCTCTATGTATCAAAAAGCTAATAAGCAAAAGTTGTTTGTGATGCTTGTGAACTTGGAAAATATACCAGAAGCTCTTTTGTGAGTTCTGGAAATAAAAGTTTAGCTGCTTTTGATATGATAAACTCCGATGTGTGGGGACCTTGTCCTACAATTGCTGTTAATGGCTTTAAGTGGTTTGTCACCTTTATTGACTACCATACTCGTGTTACCTAGATATACCTAATGAAGAGTAAGAGTGATGTCTTTGCATGCTTTCAAGACTTTCATCGCAGGGTTTCAACACAGTACAGTGCAAAAATAAAGATTTTGAGGTCTGGTAATGTGACAGAATATACCAACAAAGCCATTGAGAGTACTTATCAGCCAATGAGATACATCATCAGACTTCATGTGCCTATACACCAGTACAAAATGGTGTGGTGGAACGGAAGAACATGCACCTGTTGGAAGTGGTAAGGTCGATGATGTTTGCTATGAATATTTCGAAACACTTGTGGAGACATGCCGTGTTGACTGCTGCATACCATATCAACATGATGTCCTCTCAGGTGTTAGGATGGAAGACACCGTTTGAGATGCTTACAGGTGAGAACAAGTACATTATTCCCCCAAAAATGGTTGTGTATGCTTTGTGAAGGATAATAGACATGCAGTAGGAAAATTGGACCCTCGGGCAGTAAATTATGTCTTCGTTGGCTACTCAGGGACTCAGAAGGGATATTCTTGCTGGAGTCCAGTGGAGCGAAGACTCTTTGTGAGCATGAATGTTACATTCAGAGAGATGGAACCATACTACCAAAATGGTTCAGGTGAAGGCTTCACATTTAGTGACACTCCTAACACATGAGGTGTTAGGAGTGAGGGGGAGATAGTCCCAAACGTGATTGTTGGGTCAGCTCCATGCCCAATGATGGAAGTTGGTCCAAGAAAAGAAGGAAGAGATAGCGAGAGTGAGAAAAGTGATGATGATGTATACAATCAGGAGGAATGAAGTGATGCTCCAATGCAGGGGGGAGACTACAGAACAGGGAGAGGAACGAACTATAGAGCTTCAAGTCTACATAAGAAGGAAGCAACAGTCCACTACTGTGCCTATTGCCCCTACTGTGCCAACTGTGTCATGTCCCTCGCTTAACCCTGCCCTAACTCCTGAAGATGTGCCTTCCGCACCGGATCCCTCTGATTCGGATGTGGATCCCTCTGATTCGGATGGTATGATCTCTCCTCCACTATTTCATATTCCCTTAAGAAGAACTTCTCGTAGTAATGCAGGAAAATCTCCTATTCGTTATGGTTATGAACATGATATTGCTCATTTTCTATCATATTCTAATCTATCCCCTATTTATGGAGTATTCATTATATCGTTAGACACCACCTCTTTGCCTAAGTGTTAGCAGGAAGCGAAGGAAGATCCAAGGTGGAAAGTTGCAATGTTGGAGGAACTTGGGGCATTGGAAAGAAATGGGACATGAGAACTTATTCCATTACCTGAAAGAAAAAGGGCAGTCGGGTGCAAATGGGTCTTCACGGTGAAGGAGACGCCAGAAGGAAAGGTGGAGCGATATAAGGCATGATTGGTTGCAAAAGGATTCACTTAGTCCTATGGCATCGACTATGAGGAGGCGTTTGCTCCTGTAGTGAAGATGAGCACTGTAAGAACCATGGTCTCTCTTGCAGCCAACCGTGGGTGGCAACTTCATCAATTAGATGTGAAGAATGCCCTTCTTCATGGAGATCTACAGGAGGAAGTATACATGAAGACGTCCTCTGGATTTTGTATGAGGCAGTCAACAGAAAAAATGTGCAAGTGAAGAAATTACTGTATTGACTCAAGCAATCTCCTCGGGCATGATTTGAAAGATTCAGAAAATCTGTCACGGATATGGGGTACAACCAGACTAATACATATCACACAGTCTTCTTCCGACATGCGAGAGGCCACGTTACCATACTTGCGGTATACGTGGATGATATAGTGATCGCAGGTGATGAGGAAGAGGAGATTATCCAGCTGAAGTCGGAACTTGCCAAAGAATTTAAAGTAAAGGACTTGGAAATGATGAGGTATTTTCTCGGGATCGAGGTAGCTCGAGAAAAAGATGGGATCGTCATCTCTCAGAGAAAGTATGTACTAGACTTGCTCACAGAAATTGGTATGCTGGGATGTCGTTCGACAGTTACTCCGATTGACCAGAAAGATAAATTGGGGGCAGAGGCAGGAGTGCCGGTTGATCGTGAAAGATATCAGAGACTTGTAGGCAGATTGATTTATCTGGGTCACACTCTTCCTGATATCTCATTTGCTATGAGTGTAGTGAGTCGCTACATGCACGATCCAAGGAAGGGCCACATGGATGCAGTTTTTTATATTTTGAGATATCTAAAGGGGGCTCTTAAAAGAAGGATATGGTTCAAGAACAATGGACACCTTAGTGTTGAGGGATACTGCGATGCAGATTGGACAAGTTGCATGGATGACAGAAGGTTTACCTCAGGGTATTGTGTATTTGTGGGGGTAACCTAGTTTCATGGAGAAGTAAGAAACAGTTTGTGGTAGCTCGATCAACTGCTGAAGCAGAATATAGAGCTATGGCTCTGGGAGTGTCAGAATTGTTGTGGGTAAAAACATTGCTGACAGAGTTGAAGCTGGACCAGGGAACACCGTTGCGTCTTCTGTGTGACAGCCAAGCAGTACTGAGTATAGCTAACAATCCAGTTCAGCATGACAGAACGAAGCACATCGAGATCGATCAGTTCTTCATCAAGGAAAAGCTGAAGAAAGGAATACTAAAGCTCGATCATGTTCGCTCAGAAGAACAAGTTGCAGATTGTCTTACTAAGAGGCTTAATTCATTAAGTCTCTCTAAACTATGTAACAAGATGGGGATGATTGATATCTATCGCCCATCTTGAAAGGGAGTGTTGAGAGGATTAATAGGCTTTTAGTCCCACATCGAGTAGAATAATAGGGAGAGGGGTTAGCCTCTCCTATATAAGTGTAGCTCCACCTTAATAATAAATAAGAAAAATATTCTACTAAATTCTATTCCATGAACTCTATATAAACTCGAAGAGTAGAAGTGGAGAAATTAGTCTTCTAGTTGCTATTCTCTCCACCATGGGCTCTCAAGAAGAGGAGAGGTTGCTCATTTAGGAAGGTGTTCTAGAGGTCTCTCTCTTCTCAATCTCAATTTCCTTCCAATAATTCACAAGTGGTCCTTCCTGATTAAATTTGTAAATTTATGTGCTACGGCTGTTTGATTCAGTTATTCATAGTAAAAATTTGATTTTTATTGAAGTTCACTAGGTTTTGCACCTTTCGAAGGGAGATGATAGAGGTGTTTGATCTAATAATAAGGGTTTGTAAGTCCAGTTATCATTTCATTGGTGTTGGAATGATGGTATTGGTTGGCTGAGATTCAATTATTTGTTGTAAAAGTTTGATTTTGATTGAAGTTAACTAATTCTTTAGCTTTAGAATTAGTTAATGGTGGTGTTTTGAACTTATGATAAGGGCTTTTAAGTCAACTTATCATCATTTCATTGGTAGTTTTAGAATGATGAGTTTGATGTAGACTCAACTATTTGTAGTAATTTTTTTTCTTTGATTTTGATCAAATTTTGCTAGTTTTAAGCCTTGTAAGCAGTTGGTGGTGGTGATTGAGTTGATGATAAGGGTCTATAAGTCCAATTATCACTTCATTGGCAGTTTTGGAATGATGGGTTTGGTATAGTTTGATGTTATTGGGTTCTTATGACTGTTTGGTTCAATTATTTATAAGTAAGAATTGGATTTTGATTGAATTTCACTAGTTTTGTCGCAGTGGAAATAGTTGATGGTAGTATTTGATCTAATAATAAGGTTTGTAAGTCCAATAATCACTTCATGGGAGGCACGGGAGGGCAGGGGTAGTGGAAAAATAAGGGTTTGATGGTAGAGTGATGGTCTTGTGTCACGTCCAAGAACAAGAATACTGGAGAGCAGGGGTGAAACAAAGCTAGCCAGTGGCGGATCCACATGGGAGGCACGGGAGGGCGAGGCCCCCAGTGATTTTTTTAAATATATTATTATACTCCAGAAGAAAATTTGGAGGCGTTGTCTCAGAACCCCTTTTTAATTGTGCCCCCAGTGAACTATAATTCTGGATCCACTATACGTATATCCGAGTACATCGGTACCCCGAGATATGATCACAACTATCTAGAAAACAAGTGAGAGGACTCTAACATGAAATGACGTCATTTCTAAGGCCGACAAATCCTAGTATCTCAATCCAACAAGTAACAAGAGTATATCATACATGAAAGTAAAGAGGCATCCCAAAGTACATATCATATATAATCATGAACCTAGTAAATACAAAATGTTGTACTAGCAAAGTACAATGTACATGATCATAGTATCAGCATAGGTCTAATAATACAATCACCCTGACCGAAGTTAGTAGAAACATGCTCTAGAATCAAAGGGCTCATACATGCCCTAGCTAAACACCACTGAAATGAAATAAACGAGTGGTATAGAAAAGAAAACCCACTCGTCAGCATGGACCACTGGTCTAAGGATGCAGGCCATCCAGCGAAAGATAAGGAAAATCCTCCGGCTCCACTGGCAAATCTGGCCAAACAAAATTAGTGATGTTAGAATCCCAAATAGCAAGTACAGTACCACAAGGGAGGCTAGAGGTGAACGACCCAAACATCACCCCAAAACAATAATACAACAACGATTAGAGACAAGTAAATAAATGCGGGTCGAGACTTGTGCGGTACCAATGTACGTATGTCGAGAATAGAAAAGACCGAATAAAATATTTATCCGAAATAACTATAGAGCTGAAAGGACGACAAGCAATGATTGAACTTAGAGACTGCTCTCGAACCGAACCACAACCCGTAAACTAAACAAGGACCATGGTCGCATACCGCCTCCCAAGCAGAACTTAGTCTCTAGCCACTCACTGACGTATTGAACAAGATACAGGCATATAAGATAAAGCACAACTATGTCTCATGGGGCCCTTGGAGATCGGGATAGCTGGTAGTGCGAATGTCCTCCCCTCCTAATGATATATGTGAATTTGACTAGTCAATTATCCTATAAGATTTATTTTCAATTCACAAGTCGTGAACACTCGAGAATCGTTATAGAATGACGAGCTATAGGTACAGGTAATTCGCGAGCTATACTGGTGAATGTTTTCGTAATTCACAACACACGATACATTAGATAATACTCACATTCGATTGTCCAATGCCAAGATGCAATAGTTTAACCACACAAAAGATATTCCACGGTGTGGAGAATGACATACACTCGTGCCAAGTATATAAGGAATACAATCTCCCTAAACTATACAAATTCATAAGATCATGTTAAGGAATCAAACAAGTAGAAAAAATTAACAAAATTGGACAAAAATAAGCAAGAACAGCCAAAAAGGCATACCGACGGTATACTGGAAAACAACCAAAAACGGCATACCTGGCTAAAAAAACAAGTTTTTCAAGCATAAAAATGGTATACCGACGGTGTGCTACAATATAATGTCGGTATACTAAGCATAACGTCGGTATACTGGTTTGATACAACGGCCAAATTAAAAAAATTTGTTTCGGCCATAAAATCCTTATTCTAAATCATAGTTCTTGTCACGCCCCAGTTCCAAAATATACAGGAACTCGAGACGCGAGCATGCCAGTTAATACGATTTAGGATAAGTTCCCAATTTAATGGACTTGTCCTTAGACGTACTATGCTTTCAAGGGTACTAAAAGTAACTAATCATCTATATCTCAATCCACAGCAATGAAGCGAATATCAAGAATGAATATAGTATATTAAAGTTGACCACCCAGTAATATACATGTTCGAGCAAGCTCGAGAAAGGAATAAACTTGCAAATAATAGGCTATATAGCAGCATGAATCAAATAAAGACGAAATGTATACAGGGAAGAGTAAATGGAATACCAAAGAACACAACACACACACACACACACACACACACACACACATATATATATATATATATATATATATATATATATATATATATATATATATATACCTGAAACCTCAGTGCATCAAGCAGCACCTGTTCTGCTACTCTGTACTAACTGCTCAGCAAGTACCTGGAGAGATCATCAGATCCTCAGCGGGACATAGCAAGGTACAGAAATACATGCCATAATATGAACCAGTGTTATCAAAGGCGCGTCCCAGGCGCAGGGACAGCGCCTTAACAGGGTCGAGGCGAGGCGCAGTTAGACAGACGCGAGAAAGACGCGCCTTTTGCCCAGGCGCAGGTTCTGCTTAAGGCGCGTCTAGGCGCGCCTCGATGATTTTGCTGGGCACGGCACGGCGGCGGCTCAATTTGGCTGACGGTGGAGGCATCTTCAGGTTAGCTGGTGTTTCCCCCTCTCTCTCTCTCGATCTCTCTGATGCTTTTTTTCTTTTTTTTTTTCTTTTTTTTTCTTTTCTTTTTCACTTTTCCTTTCTCTCTCTCTCGCTCTTGATCTCTCTTGTAGTTGTTTTATTGTTCCTTTCTCCCTCCCTCTCTTGTATTTGTTTTAGTGAAGATTACTGAAGATCATGAGTTCAGAATACTTTGGCATTTTTTATTCTTCATTTTTGTTTTCTTTTTATTGTAAACCGATAACTGGATACTTCGGCACCAATTCATTCTTTTTTTTGTTCCTGCCAATTTTTTGCAGAATGCTTCTCACTGTATTTTTTTATTGTACTGAAAAATATTGCTACACTACTGCAATAACTGAAAAATATTGCTAGAGAGGTGCACAGGTTTATCAATATATATATATATATATATATATATATATATATATATTGGAATAAAGGTGAATTTATTCCTCGCATATAGCGGAAAAGGTATTACAATACAAATATCACAACTTTCCGAACCCCCAAACTATAGTATTATGGGGCCATTACTGATACATCGAATTCTATGTTATGTAGAATTCCAATAGGGGGGTAGTCAAGCCCTCAAAAATACGTCTGTTCCGCTCCTTCCAGATGTGCCAAACAGACGCGGCGAGACGAACTCTGGCTCTTCTAGCCCACCCCGGATCCCTGCCACTGTGGTCTCGGATCCAGCTGAGGATGCTCCGGATGTCTCTATCCGTCCCAACTTCTCCTCTCAGCTGCGAACACTGCTCGGTCCAAATGCGCCAGGACACCGGGCAGAAGATATGTTCCATAGATTCATCCTCCTCATTACATAGCACACATTTGGCGTCCGGAATCTGCATCCCAAACCTGAGGAGTCTGTCTCTCGTCATCAGTCTACCTCGTAGGAGTCGGTAAGCACATAATTGCATTTTTCGTGCAACCCCCTTGCCCCAGATGAAGTCCACCTCTTCAGCTCGGTTATGGTGGACCGAACCAGGTCGTAGCAGCTACTGAAGCAGAATAGGCCTGATCCGCCTCCCGTACCTGGGCCGGCCCAGCTCCAGGAATCCGCCTTGCAGGCTCTCGTCAATAGTAACTAGTCGGATCTCCTCGGCAAGCTGAGTAGTATAAGGATATCCTTCTGGCCTCCAAACTCCATCTCTGATGATCCGACTGCAAGTGAGCCCCCTGCCCGCTTCTCTGTCTAGCTGACCTCCCAATATCTCGAGTAAGGATCTGGAACCCACCCAAGGATCTAGCCATAGGTCAGTCGTCGTCCCATCCTTCATGCTCCTGCAGATAGCGGTCTGAAGCACCGGTCGACACCTCAGAATGGCCTTAAACGTGACCGAGAAATTGTTGTCTATCCTGCAGGCCCAGAAGTTATTCCTCCTGAGGTATCTATTCGCCATCCATTCCGCTCAGAGTGACCCCCCTTGATGAATCTCCAGGCCATCTTCACACATGCTACCTTCCTGACCGCATGAAGAGGCCTCAACCCCACTCCTCCTTCCTCCCTAGGACGACATAGCTGGTCCCAGGAGATCGCATGCATCCCTCCCCTCTAGATGAAGTCAGCACAAATGACCTCCACTTTCCTAATAGTAGCCGTGGGGATCTGGATAGACTGGAACCAGAACATCGTGATACTCGCAATAACTGACCGCACCAACTCAATCCGACCGCCAAACGATAGACCCGCAGCTTGCCAGCCTTCCACTCTCCTCTGAGCAAAATCCACCAAGCTGTGGCAATCCTGCTCTCTGGCATAGTTGACCGTCAGCGGGACCCCCAGATATTTCACTGGGAGCTCGCCTCTGTCCACGCCCAAGGCGAAGGCCCTCTCCTCCTGCTGTGTACACCGGGAGCTGAAATAGACTCTGCTTTCCTTCCTGTTCAACTGGAGCCCAAATATCCACCCGAACTCTACCATAATGTCAGAGAGCGCTCTCATACCCCGCATGGTAGGCTGGAGAAGCACCAATAAGTTGTCAGCATAGATCAAGTGAGATACAACCGGACTCACCAAGCGGAAAAGGGGGACGATCCTCTTGCTATGCACTGCCAAATCCATCAAACATGTAAAGTACTCCATCACCAGGGTAAAAAGGTACGGGGAGAGTGGGTCACCCTGCCTCAACCCCCTGTTGCTCCTGAAGTAGCCATGTGGCGTGCCCTGGATGAGGACGGAGAATGTGGGGGAGCAGATGCACTCCCTCACCCTCTCAACCCACCTTTCGTCGAATCCCATAGCAAGCATCAAGTGACACAGGAAGTCCCGGTTGACGGTATCATAGGCTTTCCGAAGGTCAAGTTTCACACAAGCCTTCACCCCCCCAGGTTTGCTGAACTCCCTCACCATCTCATGGGCTAGTAGGCTGTGCTCCGCTATCGACCGGCCCTTGGTGAACGCTGCTTGATTCCAGGACACCAATCCCTGCATAATCACCTCCATACGCCTGCACATAAGATGAGTGATAATCTTGTAAAGAAAATTACAGCAAGCAATGGGCCGAAAATCAGCAAGTGAGGTCGCTCCCTCCTTCTTTGGAACCAGCGTCAGAAATGTGTGGTTCATCTCCTTCAGGAGCTTGCCCGTCACAAAAAACTCCTGAACCGCTGCCAGAAACGGGGCCTTAAGCACCCCACAGTGTCTCTTAAAGAACCCGGAAGAGAAGCCATCAGGCCCGGGAGCTTTATTGGGATTTGCCTTCATCACAATGTCTTCCACCTCCTCCATCCTCACAGGCGCCAGGAGCAGACTATTCCCATGACGGGTCACCCGTCTCTTCGTGACAAGGGCTGGGAACGTGCTAGTATAGTCCGTCTGCTGATATAAGTCAGTGTAAAATCTGACGGCCTCCTTCTGAATCTCCACCGGATCTCCAACAAGGCGACCCTCAGCATTCAGAAGTCTGGGGATACTGTTCCGGTGCTGACGGGTGTGGATCACATCGTAGAAGAATTTGGTGCAGCGATCTCCATCTTTGAGCCAGGTACATTTGGCCCTCTGAGCCGCACTAATCTCCTCCTGCAGTCTCATGGTACTGACCTCCTCGATCAAGATCTTCTCCTTGGCCACCAGCTCCCCGTTCATAATGTCAGCTTGGAGTGCCACCTGGGTGTCCCGAAGCTCGGCTTTCTTATCCGCCAGAGATGTCCGCGGTCTCGTCTTCACCCATCCCCTGATGGCCCGCTTGAGCTGCTTAAGTTTGTGTACCATGCGGAACTGAGCCGTGCCTTCCGGGAAGTGTTGCATCTCTCCCACAACCACCTCCTCATATCCAGCCGACAAGTACCAGCTGTTGTTATACCGAAATGGCCTCGCCCTCTGAATGGGTCTCTCACAAAGGCCAACCTGGATAGGAGAATGATCGCTAGTACCTGCCACAAGTCCTTCCGCCACTGAGTTCGGGAAGCACCTGAACCACTCACTATTGCCCAAGGCCCGATCCAGCTGACAAGCAATCCGGTTATGAGTAGCCTTGTTGTGCCAGGTCCATATATGTCCAGCTCGCTCCAGCCCTCGCATCCTTGACCTAAGTAGGCACCTCTGGAAGTCATATAAGATCGGATCCGGAACAGGTCGACCACCCACCTTCTCATGTCAGAGCAGCATAGCATTAAAGTCCCCCATGATGAGCAGTGGAAGATGCATGTTGTCCGCCAGAAGACCCAGATGCACAATATCCTCCCATAAAGCCTCCCGGAGTCTCCGATCATTGTGCCCATATACAGCACCCAGGATGAAACGGAACCCCCCTTTGTTCTCGAAGGTGACGCCAATGAGTTGTTCTGATTTGTGGATCTGCACCCCCTCCCAGCTACCTTTGTTCCACCTAACCCAGATCCTTGCCATATCACAAAGATCTAAGTTATGAATATGATCCCAGTCTGCTGGAGTCCTACGCGAGAGCATAGCGGCCCCTCTTATCTTCGTCTCCAGTAGGATAGCAATGTCACACGACTCTCTTCTCAGAACCGCTCCAATCTCCCTCCATCGCCCAATGGAACACCCCCCCTAATGTTCCATGCTAGGACCGACATCTATATATATATGCGCCTCGCATCGCTCGGTCGCGCGCCTTAAGTGCGCCTTGGGCGATATGGGCTCTTTGCGTCTTGAGTGCGCCTTGCGCCTTTGACAACCTTGATATGAACTGAATAAAATGAACAACCCGAATCATAACACGGTCCAATATCCAGTCATCAATCAATAAATCATATCCCTGACCAATCATGATCAATGAATGGTATACCAGCCCATGATAAGTCACTGTCCCATGATATAGTCCGATGTAGGTACACGAACTAACCATTCTACGTGGATGCATGTTGAAGACGACTTTGGAGCGCGTGGGTAGGTAGATAAGGAAGTGGCATCGAATCACGGGCCGATGTCGGATCACGAGCCGATTAATTCGCACGTAAACTAGTATATCTTCCGACCGTACCTAGCGTGCAGCTAGTGGCCGCTGCCGAATATATCCCCTAGTATACATACGTACCCATAATCGGGTAACCATAGCCCATAACTGGGTAACACCGAGGTTAAAGTGACTGTCTGTCCCATACGCCTACTGATTGTCGACTCAGACAATCTATATCTCAATGCGAGTCTCTAACCTAGACACCATCTAACTTTATACGTATCGACACGAACCGCTCGCACCGATGATCAGTCGAATGTGTAAGCTCGTGCTAACAAAATGAATCCTCACTCACAGTGCCGTGTAATTTCTCGTGACAAGTCATAGAAGTTATTTGGGATAACTTCACAGTTTTTCGGGTACGTCTAGTAACTCTAGCACCCATAACATCAATACCATCATCGATAAAATCCAAGTCATCCTTGGATACACACTACTAGTGTCAGCAACTAACAACACCAGAATAGATATGAATAATGTAAACAGAACAAGTATGACAAGATATCTTGTCTGGGGTGAAGCAGTAATCCGATGATGTCCTGTAGGCAAATCATCAAGTCCAAGAAAGGTAGCAACATAGGAGTCTCCATGAACGTCTCCGGATGCTGAAACAAACATCACAAACATTTCCGGAATAAGAAAAATAGCTAAGATATACCATCCATAAGTCCAATTCTGGACACAGGAGCAAAATGATAATTTCGGATCAAAATACGGTCCGCCGTTGGACCCACTTGCATGGAAATCTAGCAAACTATATGTCCACGAGTCTAGAATGACAATACGAACCCAACGGTATATTCAGAATTGGATTCCGGTGAGCCGATCTCAAAATGATCTGTTGACTCGGACTATAGAATTCGGTTTGCACCGAAATGCATGCCGGGGCCAAAGTCTACTAAACCTAGCAAATTATATGTCAACGAGTCCAAAATGACGATACGAATCCAACGGTATATCCAGAATTGGATTCCGATGAGCCGATCTTAAAATGATCTGTTGACTCGAACGTTGGAATCCAGTTTGCACGGAAATGCGTGCCGGAGACAAAGTCCACTGAACTTAGCAAATTATATGTCAACGAGTCCAGAATGACGATACGAACCCAACGGTATATCCAGAATTGGATTTCGATGAGCCGATCTCAAAATGGTCCGTTGATCCGGACTATGAGACCTGATTTACACCAAAATGTGTACCGGGGTCCATGTCCTCCAAATCTAGCAAATTATATATGAATTCGGAGCAAAACGACGCAACGAGTCCATTGGTGGTGTCAGAATTGGAATCCGGAGTCCTGGGTCCAAAACTATAATTTTACAAGTTGGAAATTAAGAATTCGGACGGCCAAGTTTGGCGACGAATTCAACCATTCAAACGACCTCACAATGGAATAAAATTTTAATGACAAGAAGTTGGTTATACCAGCTGTGCACAGGAACTGGTGACGCGTCAAACAGAGCTACGACGACGGAGAAACAAATCCACGATGTTGGCCCCACAAAACTGTCAAAAATAAATACAATTATTCGTGCGATTTGGTGCCCGATTTTGACTTAGCAAATGGTCGAATTAACGGCTGAAAATTTAGGTGGAGCTAGAGCTATATACCGAAATTACTACGGAGGAAAGAGTTCGATGAGCCGACGGCCAGATCGTCTAGAAAACACGCGCGAAGTCGCTGTCTTCAAACTTAATTTTCGAATTCCGTTTTCGCGTGCGTCGACGTGATTCTGACTCCGAAGTCGGAATCGACTGTCTGGGGGTACTGCGGCCAAGGCGCTGCGACACGGAGGCGTGCGGCCACCACGTCGGCGGCGCGGGAGGGGTGGCGCCATGTTCATGCACGTGGAAGAGGCGCACTATTGCGCGGCTCTATGCGTCGTTACGCTAGGGGGCGCGAGGCTGGGCTTGCCGGCGATGCGCTTGGGGCGCGCGGCTGCGCATAGTGGGTGCGCGACGGCGTGGCGGATGCTAACAACGGCAGCAATAGCTGTACGTAGCAGCAACTACAGCGGCTGCAGTAAGGGCAGCTACATCCGGGCGGTTGGCCGTGGCACAACCATGCGATTGCGACCGGCCCTGGCGGTGTACGGAGGAGGCCGTTGGTAGAGGGGCTCCTCCAGGAGTGATTGTCGGGTTAGAGTTTGGGTTAGGATCGGGATGAGTAGGAAGGAGGAGGACGAAGGATTTGGAGGAGGAGAATGGAGGAAGAGAAGGTGTTGTGGATTTAGGGATAATGGAGAGAGGAAGAAGAAGCAGTAGTATAATGAGGGGGGTTGGTCTTGCTGTGATCGGCCATGGGGTTCTTTGTGTGTGTTTAAAATGAGAGAGGAGAGAGGAGAATGGAGGGGTTGTTGGCGACATAGAGGAGGAGGGGTGTGTGTGTTTGTTTGTTTTTAAAAAAACGGAGAAGATTGGTTGAGTGTGAGGGTTTATGCATTAAAGGTGAGGGTGATTGCTCACATGTGATGAGTCAAGGTTCACTTGAGGGGATTGAAGTTTCATGTGGAGTGAGGGGATGGATCACATTAAATGAGCCTCCTTTGTGCTTGTCCAAAAATAGGGTGCATGAATGAAGGAGAGTTGAGGACTTACCCAAAATGTGGGTTCATGGAAATGGGTTTTATCCATTAGTCCTGGGGTAGTGTCATGCTTATGGTGTTTTGTAGGGGGATGAGTGGTGTTGTGCGTTTGGTTGGTCATGATGGAGCCCCATGTGGTTTGGGTTGGGTTCATTTGGGCTAGGTTTGATGATTGTGCTAGGTATGATCATCACTATAAATTTAGTCATTTATAATCATTGATAAAATAATAACATGCGGGAGCTCAATTGGATGGCACGTAAGTGGCATGTGCGTAGTAGGCTCAAAATAGATCAAAATCATATATTGGGTCGATTAGGTTGGATCGATGTCGAGCCCCAAAATTAAATTGGAAGTTAGGTCATATTTTTCAGTAGATGATCTAATGGCCTAAATTGACAGAAAGTTGTGCGATGTAAATAGAATACAAGGAAACAAGTTTGAGTAGGACATGATATATCAAAATAAAGATAAACTTGTCTAGATCAAAACTCACGAAGGACGTTTCGAGAGATTAACATTCCTAGCGCTCCAAAATCAAAGTCACGAAAAAGTACATTTAATGATCAAAACTAAATATAATAAAAATATTTATTGAAAATAATTCATTTAAAATTTTAAAAAAGAAATCCTAAAATCCAAGGGGCTTACAGTTCTTCTTTTCAAAAGTCAAAATCGCATGGAATTAAATTCTCTATAACATGGGAGCATTAGTTTATAAATTCTGAGATTTAAAAGATAATTTTCACAAAATACACCAAAAATGTACAATATGACACAAAACCACCTAGAAACTTAGATCTACTTAAAATCACCAAATAAAAAAATGCTATATACAAATGATGTAAACAATTTAGAGAAGCATATTATAGACCAAATAAAACTCTAATTTTCAAGGAAAACAAAAAATAAAACATAGGCATATAAATTTTGAGCAAGATGTACTTGCCTGGGGTTAAACTCCCAGCCTAACACTACTAGTCCACTATCAAATGGGTTCAAAAATCACACTCTTAGGTTTCAAGTCCAAGCTTCAAGCTAAAAGTCCAAGCAAGAACTTTGGAGAAGAAAGGAAGAGAGAAGAAAAGATGAAGAGAGAGGGTAAAGAGAAAAAAGAGAGGAGAGAAAAACAAAGGGTATATAAATCAGAAATTAATCGTGATCGTTGGATTTGCCACGTTAGCGATCCACGTTACTTTACAAATCAATCACATCCATCTAAAAGAAAACCAAGAAACCATTGGATAATAGGGTACTTCAGAACCAAGAAACCAATGGATAATAGAATGCATCGATATTATTCGTTGGGGGGGGTGACTCATGGTGGATGGTATACTGGCGGTAAACTACAACATACCGGCAGTATACCGGTCGGATGGTAAAATTTCCGTTTCGGGAAAATTTCAGGTTCTCCGTTCTAAGCACGAGTCCTAATATAGGTCTATGGCAATGCCAATGATTATTCTACTAGTCCAGGATAGTCTCGCAATGCTAAAACAAAATCCAAATCACAAGAATACGAAAAAATACGTGAGAATACAAATCACAACATAAATTTGATTTTTCTGGAATTCTTTTAAATACCATAAATTCAAGAAATACGAAAACTGGGAACAAATGTGACATCTTGGTTGGTTGAGATTCAATTATTAAAGGAAATATTTGATTTCGATTGAAGTTCACTAGCTTTGTAGCTTTCGAAGAAGTTGATTATGGTGTTTTGAGCTTATAATAAGGGATTGTAAGTCAACTTATCACTTCATTGTGGTTTTAGATTGACGAGTTTGGTGTAGATTCCGTTTTATGGTAAAAGTATGATTTGATTGAATTTCGCTAGTCTTATATGTTTGGAAGTAGTTGGTGGTAGTGCTTGAGAGTAATAAGGGTGAATGAGCCAGCGAATCATAGGCATTGGCTGGATGGGTTAAGGGAACCCACGAGCAGTAGCGAAAGCGAGCTGAATCCTTTTGTGAGCATCTATTGGTCTACGCTGCACATGCCGAACCATCTAAAGATAATTTTCTCTTATCTTGTTTCCAATTGACTCGACCTCTAACTTCACATAATACACTCAATTTTTATCCTATCTTTCAATGTATTGTTACTCATCCATCTTAACATTCTCATTCATGATATACTCATTTTCTAGACATGTTTCTTAATTGCCTAACACTCAGACCGTAAATCATGGCGGATCTTACAACCATCTTATATAATTTTTCTTTCAACTTCAAACGTATCTTCCGATCACAAAGTACTCCATAAATACTCCTCCATTTTAACCCTCCTGTTTTAATCCTATGCATGACATCCTTCTCAATCTCTTCTTCATAAGGAATGATTGATCAAATACCGAAAACTATTACTCCTATATATTTCTTTTCCATCTACATATACTCCCCTTTAATTTTTTTGTCTTTTGGTTGAAGTTACAATTCATATACTCTGTTTTTTTCTTACTAATTTTAGATTCCAATGTTTTTTCCACACCTCTATTTTAGTATCTACTGTCATTGACCAACACAATATCACCAATAAACATCATACATCATGAAACCTTCTTATGGGGATATGCCTAATAATGTCATCCATAATTAGCAAAAAAAATATGAACTATCAAGTATACAAGTCTGGTGCAACCCACATAAGAGAGCCACAAATATAGGTTTACTAAATACTCGTGCGTGACGCTGTGCAGATACATTTGCATGCGTTGTAGTTTTCTTGGGTGCCGCACATTTCTTTTTTCTCTTCTTTTTTGGGTTTTATTGTACAGTTAGATTCATTTAGGTACTTTTAGATTCACAATTTACATGTATTATTATTTTCTTACATTTACAGTGGTGTGGTCATTGCTGAAGGAGTACTTGACAACTCTAGCCACTTTGAAAGACATGGTATCTTCGTTTAACTTTTGCTTTGTCTATACTGATGTATTTGTTTCATATCTGGCATTTTGGTTGTTCATCTTGACAATGAGTAGTTGTGAACATACTCTGAGAATTGGTTTATTTATTTTTGAACAAATTCAGGAACATCATGGGGCTATCTCATTCTTCTGTATGTGTTTGTCCAGCTTTCCCGATTAATAGTTGTTGGCTCATTATATCCCTTTTTACGGTACTTTGGCTATGGTTTAGATTGGAAAGAAGCCATTATCCTTGCATGGTCAGGACTGAGAGGAGCCGTCGCTTTGTCTCTATCACTGTCAGTTAATGTAATTTTTCTTAGAATTATTGTTTCTTCTATTTTTTTTATCCTCAATTTTCTTTCATCATTCCTTCATTCTGTAGTTTACTATTGTTGTAGCAACTCCTTCATTCCCACCTTTATTTACCTAGATTTTTGCAGTTTGCATGTTCCTTTTACATCAATATTCATTGAAGATTTGTCAGTATATTGGGTGAAATTCATCCCTAACTTGTACTTGAAGTTATATAAAGTTTGTTGAGGTCCTCCTAAATGATGTTACATTTATTCATTCGTTGATTTAAGCTTCACTTTGTACTTTAGGAGTTGGGAAAACACCATTTTGTATTATTCTTTCCTAGAAATGGTGCTCCATTCTATTAGTTGGTGGATCATGTTTTCTTATATGCTGGTTTGAGCTTCAGATAGTCTAGTATAATGAAAACCAGGACCTGAAATTTTGGCTCTCCATGTTATTTCTATTGAAACCAAAGCTTTACGTTATATATATTACAATGTTCAATTGGTCATTACTAAGGATTTTACTTTCATTAGAATTTATTTAGATGTATCAGATGACTCATGAACCTTCATGCTTCTGTACTCAATAGTCAAATATGTTGCTTCTTATCTAACAAGGTACTTATTTCACATCCATAATCTTGTGAGATTGCCACCCTGATAGCTTGTGTGTATAATTTGTTTATATCCTACCATTAGTGTCTGATGAGTGTTTTTGCTCAGATTCCTTATGGACGTTTGATCCGCTGACTCCCCAAGAGTGAAATTCTTGCCCCTTTTAACTAATTCCAGGTCTAGGTGCAAAAAGGGAGATATATGCCAGTTCTATGAAGTGTGTCATTTTGGATTTGTTACTGTTGAGAACTAATAAGGGATTTAGTCCCACATTGAAAAATGTAATATGAAGAGAAGCGAGACTCCCTATAAGTAGTGGAGTAGCCCATCAATAAAAAATACAAAACAATTATTCTCTACATGGTATCAGAGCCATAACCACAATTTTTTTTTTCCCACCCCTTCCCCAAACCCGGCAAACCCCCCCCCCCGCCGACCCCAACCCCCCCTGCTACCCCCTGCCGCCGACCCCCCCCCTGTCCGCTGCCCCCTCGACGCCCCCCTGCCGATCCCCACCCCCTGCCGACCCCCCTGCCCCCTGCCCCCCCCCCCCCCGCCCCCGATGCCCCCCTGGATGGCTGTCAATACTGGACTATTCGAAGACGGATGGCTGTCAAATACTTTATTTGCACCTTTTCTTCCTAGATTACGCCCTCCGGAACTACAAATGCTTTATTTGTTTTCCGTTCTCGATCTGCAAATTAGGATCTACATACGCGTGTCGGTGTTGGCCTCGTTAACAGCGCATTCGTAAGGTCTCTGTTGAAGACTTTACATAAAGATGGCGACGACGAACCCGACGACGGCGACGACAACGACGAAGCCGGCGACGACGACGACGAAGACGACGACGACGGATCACAGTTGAAGACACCATGGATTCGATCAGTGGTAAACTAACAGCAGAAGAGATGAAGGCCTTGGTTGCTATGTTATATTAAGCGTGAGGCGAGGCGAGGCGAAGAAGCTGGCGCCTCGCTTAAGCGCGCCTAAGCGGCGCTTAAGTGGTGCTTAAGCGATGCTTAGTTAGCACTTCACCCATTTTTACCCATGGAGCCTCGTACATGTAAAATACTCTATATACACATAAATTTCAATATTTTTTCATACAATACTACTAGTATATGCATGAATAACAATACCAATTATCAATCAAACAAAGTAACAATATAAATACTAGAATCAAAATGCGAATTCATCAAAATACCATGGTCAAAATAGTCAATAAGCTACACAATGCATACATACTACGTAGTCATCAAAATACTATCAAACATAAAAGCTAAAGTCTCCAAAGTTTCTATTTTTTTAGGGTCAATTTTTTTTCGTTTTTTTTGAACTACGCTTTTTCCAGCGCCTAATACTAGGCGAGGCGCTATTAAGCGCCGCCTAAGCGCGCCTAAACGACGATCGCTTTTCTGGGGTGAGATTTTCCTAAGCGAGGCGCCCAACTTCCAGTTTTCGCTTAAGCGCCGCTTAAGCGTCGCTTAAGCGCGCTTTTCACAACATAGCTTAGTTGATGATATTTTATCAAAGAAATTAACCGAGGCAACCTCACGTGTGATCCATACTGATATGGATCCGTCACCCTACAAAATGGGAAAGCTGGAGACGAAGTTGGAAGGAACGTCCAACTACTTGAAATGGTTACGGCAGGCCATGCGGACGCTGAAGGGACGTGACTTGGTTGGCTACGTCAATAGCCAAACCAAGGCGCCAGATGATCCCTCCTCAAAGGAGTTTGCTATTTGGGAAATTGTCAACAATATTGTGGCTGGATGGTTGACAGCCTCCTTAACCGACCAGGTGTCGGACAATATAGAGGCGATGGAGGCTGCTGCTGATATATGGCGGACTTTGAAGGATATGTACTCAGGCTCAGGCAATCCTATGCGGGTCTTCCAACTGCAGGATGAACTTGATAGGGTGGCCCAGGACGACCGTACCATCTCTGCGTATGCAGCACTGTTGAAGAAGTACTGGTCTGATCTGGATCACTATGATCCTCTTGGGATGGAAGATGCCCAGGTCGAACCATCATTTGCGAAACATTTCTAAAAGTTCTTGGATTATATTTCGCGACAACGGATGATGAAGTTCTTAAAGGGTCTTAACCCTATGTTTGAGCATAGAAGAAATGTACTCCTAGCACAGCCCATGCTTCCAACCTTAGAAGAAGCCATAACTGCCATGGCACAAGAAGAGGCTCGCTTGAAGTTGATGTCCAACAAGGGCTCTTTCCAGGGGGAGCAAGTCGCTGTTGACAAGTCTGCCCTTGCCGCCTTCAATCAGCCTCCCTCTGTGGCCGGTGTTTGCCACAACTGTGGTGACTCAGGGCATTACATCAGATTTTGCCGAAAACTCCTGCACAGTCAGTCGAGTGATCGTGGACGTGGTCGCGAAGGATGTCGAGGTGGTAAAGGCGGTTATGCTGGTAGAAGGGGAAATTATTCTGGAGGATACAAAGCTAATCTGGCGGAGGACGGGAGAGAAAATCACCAGGCTGATTTAACCCCTCTTGAGAAGGAGTTCCTCGCGAGGTTACGCAGCACGAAGCTGGATTCGGACGGCAGTCATGGGGCGTCATCTACCTCGGGGGACCACGTTACTTGCTTTGCCCAAACCAGCACAGGTATTCCTGCGCGTGCTCTTGCAGCAGCTGTCCACCAACCATGTTGGAATATGGACTCTGGGGCATCTCGCCATGTCACGGGGTCCCGCGGTGAGTTCCAGGACTATACTCACCTACCGACGCCGGAGAGCATTCAGGCTGCTGATGGTAACTCCAGCCCTGTCATGGGTAAAGGCACTGTCGCATGCACCCCTTCTCTCACTCTCACCAATGTCTTACATGCTCCGTCTTTTCCTGTCAATCTTCTTTCTATTAGTGCCATTATTCATGATCTTAACTGTACTGTTTCCTTTGACATTCCTACGGTAACTTTTCAGGAGAAGGGGACAGGACGACGACTAGGGACTGGCACATGGCATAAGGGGCTGTGGTACTTGGACAGGACTGGACTGGACAAAGCATTGGCATCTCTGGTAGCAGACACGCCACCGAAAGATTCCCGGCGCAGTGTAGAAGATGAGTTGCTACTCCACCACCAGCGTGTCGGTCATTCTTCTTTTAAAATTATTAGTCGAATGTATCCGTCCTTATACCAAAGGGCTAATACGGAGAAGTTATTTTGTCATGCTTGTGAGTTGGGTAAACATACCAGAAGCACGTATGTGAGTTCAGGAAGTAGAAGTTCAGCTGCATTTGATATGATATATTCGGACGCCTGGGCCCTTATCCTACAACCGGTATTAACGATTTTCGATGGTTTGTCACTTTTATTGATTGTTATACTCGCGTGACATGGGTCTACCTTATGAAGAATAAATGTGACGTCTTTGAGGCGTTTCGAGATTTTCATCGCCGGGTAGAAACTCAATATGGCACTAAAATTAAGTGTTTACGGTATGACAATGGGAGGGAGTATACAAATAAGAAGGTTGCTGAGTATTTATCCACTCATAGTATACTACACCAAACTTTCTGTGCCTATACACCGACACAAAATGGTGTGGCCGAACGGAAGAACAGACACCTGCTGGAGGTCGTACGGATGATGATGCTCGCTATGAATGTCCCGAAACACTTATGGGGACAGGCGATGTTAACGGCATCTTATCTCATCAACAGAATGCCCTCTCAGATATTGGACTGGAAGACACCGTTGGAGATGCTTACTGGTGCAACCACGTACACTGTTCCACCGAAAGTATTTGGGTGTGTCTGTTTTGTCCAAGATAATAGGTCAGGAGTTGGCAAACTGGATCCTAGAGCGGTTAAGTGTGTCTTTGTCGGATACACGGCAACTCAGAAGGGATACGCATGTTGGAGCCCAGTTGAGCGGAAGATGTTTGTAAGCATGGACGTTACATTCAGAGAACTGGAACCATATTATGGTTCGGATGACGGTTCAACGTTTGGTGACACACCTAACACAGAGGGTGTTAGATGTGAGGGGGAGAAAATAAGCCCATATGTGGTGGTCGGATCGGTCCCATGTCCGGTCGTGAAAAACTGAACGAAAGGGGGAGAAAGCAGTGAATCCGATACAGAAGATGAAGAAGATACATATGTTAAACAGGGGGAGCAGCAGACAATGGAAAAGGAGCTCCAAGTGCAGACAATGGAAAATGAGCTCCAAGTCTACAGAAGGAGACAACAGAAGTCTAGTACTGTGCCTATACCATGTCCTGTGCCTCCTGTACCAAGTCCCTCGTCTACTCCTGGTCCAACTCTTGAAGATGTTGCCCCCGCACTGAATCAATCTGATTCTGATGCGGATCTCTCTGACTCTGATGGTATGATCTCTCCACCACCTATTGCTCTCTTAAGGAGATCTTTTCGCATCAATGCGGGTAAGGCTCCTAGTCGTTTTGATGATTATGAACATGATATTGCCAACTACCTGTCTTATTCTAACATTTCTTCGAATTATCGAGCCTTCATTACATTATTAGACTCTACTTCGTTGCCTAAATGTTGGCAAGAAGCAAAGAAAGATCCAAGGTGGAAAGCTGCAATGATGGAAGAACTTGGGACACTGGAGAAAAATAAGACGTGTGAGCTGGTTCCATTACCCAAAGGGAAGAAATGCGGGATGCAAATGAGTGTACACAGTCAAGGAGACGTCAGAAGGTAAAGTGGAACGATACAAGGCAAGGTTGGTTGCAAAAGAATACACACAATCATATGGCATCGACTATGATGAGACGTTTGCTCCAATAGCGAAAATGAGCACCGTAAGAACTCTGGTCTCTATTGTAGCAAACTATGGGTGGAAGTTATACCAGTTACATGTGAAGAATGCCTTTCTCCATGGGAACCTACAAGAAGAAGTGTACATGGAACTTCCGTCAGGGTGCTACGTTACAGAATCAGACGGAGGGACATCACATAGAAAAGTGTGCAAACTAAAGAAGTCGCTATATGGACTCAAGCAATCTTCTCAAGCCTGGTTTGACAGATTCAGAAAGGCTGTCATGGGATATCATCAAGCAAATGCAGATCATACGGCCTTTCTTCAGCATGCAAGAGGCCACATCACTATACTTGCTGTATACGTGGATGATATAGTAATCACAGGTAATGATGAAGTCGAGATCGCTAAGCTGAAGTCAAAACTCGCGAAAGAGTTTGAGGTGAATGATTTATGAGCGATGGGGTACTTTCTAGGTATCGAGGTATGTGAAGGCGAACAAGAAATTGTTCTCTCACAGAGAAAATACGCACTAGATCTGCTGAAGGAGACAGGGATGCTGGGATGCAAAGCAACAGTCACTCCAATTGACCAGAAGTGCAAGTTGGGAGCAGAAGCATGAGAGCCAGTTGATCGTGAAAGATATCAACGACTTGTATGGAGATTGATTTATCTGGGACATACTCGTCCTGATATCTCATTTGCGGTGAGTGTAGTAAGTCGCTACATGCATGATCCAAGAACGGTTCATATAGATGCAGTGTTTCAGATCTTGAGATATCTGAAAGGGATGCTGGAGAAAGGGCTATGGTTCAAGAAGAATGGATGTATAGAAGTTGAGGGATACTGCGATGTAGACTGGGCGAGCTGCATAGACGATAGAAGGTCTACCACGGGATATTGTCTTTGTAGGAGGAAACTTGGTCTCATGGAGAAGCAAAAAACAGTCAGTGGTAGCACGGTCTATAGCTGAAGTAGAATACAGAGCAATGACTTTAGGAGTGTCGGAGTTGCTGTGGGTGAAAGCGTTGCTGACAGAGTTGAAGCTGAACAAGGGAGCACCGTTACGTCTTCTGAGCGATAGTCAAGCTGCAATAAGTATAGCTAACAATCCAGTTCAGCACGACAGAACGAAGCACATCGAGATCGATCGATTCTTCATCAAAGAAAAGCTGGAACAAGGGATACTGAAGATTGAACATGTTCGCTCAGAAGAACAAGTGGCAGACTGTCTGACTAAGGGTCTTAGTTCAGTAAGTCTGTCGAAGCTATGTAACAAGATGGGAATGATTAATATCTATCGGCCATCTTGAGGGGGAGTGTTGAGTTGAGAACTAATAAGGGATTTAGTCCTACATTGGAAAATGTAATATGAAGAGGTGCTAGACTCCCTATAAGTAGTGGAGTAGCCCATCAATAAAAAATACACAACTATTATTCTCTACAGTTACATAATTAAAATAGTATACATTATAATCCTCATCTCAACAATCAAATTATCACCTTTCAAGCATCCTCATTCCTCTCCATACATAAGTTCATCTCCAAGTTAATTTCATCCATGCTCTATACAAGCTACCATTTTGTCTCTGTTTCACCCTCTGTTCATTGTGCACTATCTTTTATTCTAAGCCACACAATATCAAGGCTGAATACTACTCCATAGAGAGTAGTTTCAACTTTCAGCTCCAAGGCAACATCACAGGGAAACAGATTTCCATTTCAAGAGGAAAGAAGATTGTTGTCTATCACTGATATACCTCCTCAAACATCAACCCAGTGGTTCTTTAGATAACTTTAAGTCGATGCAATTGAATTTTTTTTTTCTTGTGTGGACCACTTGTAAACCTTCTCCCCAGTTGATAGGTCCATTTTTCTAAAATTAGGAACATCAGTTGTTTGAAACTTTGAGTTGCAAGGGATGAGGAAAGAACCTGCAAAATCTTAACAATGCATGTCTATCAGTTACCAACCTTAGTTGGTGCCAAGTCCCTGGACAGTGTTAACTAATTTCTGGCTTGTCACTTTTCAGGCACAAACTGTTTTCAGTGTCTATTTTTTTCAGACAATCATATACCCACCTTTTGATTTTAACATTTTCCTATATAGTATCAAATTTACCAAATTGTATGACATCAAACATTAAATGGATTCATGGTTAGAGCATTAATATAAGTATATACATTTGGTTATGAGTTTGAATCTATATCCCCAAACTTTCCCCATTCTGATGAGAGAAGGCTTGGATGATGATGATATGATGACATTCTTAATATACATGAATTGTGTTTGAGATTTACCTTCACTATCCAGTAAATTGTTTTTCCCCTTCTCTGTAGCTTGCCAGTGTCAACATGCAGGAATTTCAGCTTAAGCCAGAAGTAGGAACCTTGGTATGTACCTGTGGCGAGTTGTGATGAAATACTTATTTGATCTATGTTATTACAATGCTTCAAATATCTAATGGTCTATGTTATCTACAGTTTGTTTTCTTTACTGGTGGGATTGTATTCTTGACGCTGATTATAAATGGGTCAACTACCCAATTCTTCTTACATCTATTGGGAATGGACAGGCTTTCCGAGACGAAGGTTAGGCCCCAATTGTATTTTTGGGCCTTTATATTGCTTCAACATCTAGGAATTCTGTTAAACTTGATACGACAACAACATAGCCTTTATCCCAAATATTTGGGGTTGGCTGTTAGATCCTTGTAACAGAGTTGCATCTTTTAAACTTGGTATTTATGCAGATTCCCATCTTTTTAAAAGCTTGTTGGGTTGTCTTTCAGAAAATTTGTCACAAACAAATGAACACAATCTAGTCTCTGTGTCGCTGCTTATTTTTATTTACTTCTATAATAGTCATACTGGAAAAACGATGATGGATAATTGTCTATTAAATAACTATTCTACAGTTCAAATGAAATGTAACCACAATATTTTATTCATGGTCCTTTTTAAGGTCTAAAGTTTTGATGAAAATGGTGAAGAAAAGTCAAGAGAATCGAGGTAAGAATTGTTGAGAAACCAAGATGTAAGTAGAAAGTTAAAACAAAATCTTTTAGGTGAAAGGCGAAAGTCTTATGCCAACAAAATGTTCACAATATTGGTATCAGAATCGGTTTTGGACCCTTCCTATGATAATTGGTATCGACAATTTCGGCAGTTTTGGATCGGAGGATCGGGTTCTTCCTTTCGGAAAGCAAAAAATTATAGAGAGTAGTTCAAGCTGAATTGACTGTTTTTGCTGAATTGACTGGGAAAGAGACTCCAAAGTCGGTATCGGTCGGTATTGGTAACATATTGGTTGTATCGTATCTGTATGGACTGATGCGCGAACTATACAACAAGCCAACAAAAAGATCTTATTCCAACAAAGTCAGCAGAAAGGTCTGCATGGGAGATCACGTCATGTTTGAAGACAAAGGGGTTTCATGTTCAGAGACCTACCAAACAATGGCTTTCTATGTATTGTAGCAGGGATCTCCTTTTCTCATAGCTACCTTAGCTAGTAAATGCACACCAATATGAAAGGTTTACTGTCATAGTAAATTGATCAATCTTTCGTGGACTTTTTTTTCTTTTCTTGTTCTCGTTAGCTGACCCCACTATGATGGAAGAAGGCTTGATACTGGCATACTGCTGCCATGTGGGCTACCTATCCTGTATCGATACACATGCATGACAAAGAAAAGTAGTTTTACCTCCCACCAATTGCAGTTCTAGTTTTGTGACAAGGCCCTCCCACAGCCTATCTTGTAGACACAAATAACACTACGGACAAAGCGATACAGACACTGCACGTATTTTGGTTGTACTGGTGTATTTTGGAGTGTATATGTTGTGTCCAATATGTCCAACACGATGGGATACAAGCATAGCATCAAATTTTGAAGTGCCCATGTTTCCTAGCTGATAGCTATCTTGGCTGTAATTTGACCGTCATAGATGGTTGGCTTCAGGTTGACAACTGTTCATAATTTATTTATGTTTTTCATGTAACTTTCTCGTGTTCCTTAGCTCCATTGTGATAGGGGAAGGCTTGGATGAGAATGCCACGTGGCAGGTAGCTCATTTTGTTAAATGTGCTACATACATAGTTTGCAGTATCGGCCAATACCGATGCGATACGACCGTCCCGATCCGATAACGGCCGATATCAATGCTGACTACCGATACTGAGGTTGGGTATCTCTTTCTCGGTCAATTCGGCAGAGAAAATTGAACGAAAAAGACCAATCTACAAGGGTGTAAAAGAATCGTAAGGTTGTAAAAGCATGTAAATGAAGAAAACTTATTTATTACTGGAAAACCAATCAACAAGGGCTGACTATTATTTCTTTCAATTTCAAAACTACTAAGAAACAACACTGAAAATACTTCAAATTAAGTCTATATATAAAATATATATTTTTAATTTTTTCCAAAATTTTAATAAGGTATTAATAATTATTTGCTTTCCGATACCAAAAGAAAATCTAATACTCCGATCCGAAATCGCCGATTCTGATACTCATAGGAAAGGTCCGATACCGATTCCTATAGTGACTCTTGTTTTGTAAGGCTGCTTGCTGTGATGCATGGACACGGATACACCACGGCTACATGAACACGGCACATATTCTGGTGTCTCCTAGTATATTTTGAAGTGTCTGGTAGTGTTCAGTATGTATCCGATATGCATGGTATGCATCCTACACGACAAGGGCCATATATTTGGAGTTTCCATGCTTCCTAAGCTGCTTGTTTAATATGTATTACAGGATTTGAGCTTGAATCTCGTGGCCACAATATTCATCACTTCTACAGAAGGTTTAGTAAGAGTTTTATTGCAGCTCCACTGATCACTGTGCAGACGTCCAAATACAATTAAGCTGAAAGCAAGTATTTTAGGAAATTATACTAGTTGCATTCAGTGTCCGCTGATTTATTAGATTTTAAATAATTAGGCATGTGAGTATGTATTCATCCACTTAATGCATAGCTGGTCCTTGGAAATTTGGCATAGATGTTTGTCATGCTTTATAGCATAAATTTTAATTGATATGTGTAATCTTTCCATTCATCGTCAACATGCAGACATGCTTGCAACAAAATGTTTTAACCTTTTGCTTTTTGAGATGCTATCTTTATATAATTAAATTTTCCATGACCCAGTGTTCAGCTTTTCATGTTTCATCCTTTCGAGGATTCAGGTCCGCATTTTGAACTATACAAGGTATGAAATGTTAAGCAAGGCACTGGAGGCTTTTGGTGATCTTCGGGATGACGAAGAATTGGGGCCTGCAGACTGGCCCACAGTGCAAAGGTATATCACCTGCTTGAATAATTTGGATGAAGGACAAGTACACCCTCACATGGCATCTGAAAGTGAAAATCTAAGGCTACAAATCTGAGAGACATACGGGTTCGTCTGTTGAATGGTAAATTTACTCTTAACGAAGGAACTTGGTATATTTGCTGTTAGATTGTTAAATGGCTGATTGAAAATTTCTGTCTAGTATCTTTTGATTGAAAGCTTGTTTTTTCGACAAAAAAATTTATTATCGTTTTTATGATCTTCCTCTTATCTCTTAAGTCCTGGTTTGGGTTTGCTGCTGCTTGTTGATATATTTAGTAAGATAATATGTTATATTTAGTATGGAAATATCCTGAGGACATATTTGGGATGCCAGAATATGCCACAGGATATTCCATTGGATATTCCATCATGTAATGGCTATATAAAGCCTATGAGATTATCAATAATACATATCAATTAATCACAACATGGTATCAAAGCCACCTTTCCACAAACCCTAACCCTAGCCGCCACCAAAACCCTAACCCTAGCCCCTCTCCTTTCCTCTCCCTCCCCGCTCCCGCTCCCGCTGCCGCGGCTGACTGCTGCTGCTGCTGCGGCCACTGCCGTTGCCGCGGCTGACTGCTGCTGCTGCGGCCACCGCTGCCGCTGCTGCTGCGGCGGCTGACTGCTGCCGCTGTGGCTGCTGCTGTACGCGCAACTATCTGAGGATGACAAAGACGAAGAAGATGACGAGAACGAAGGAGATGTCGATGCCTAGATCTGATGAAATCATACATGCTCGGATCTAGGAGAGGACAACGACGACGAGCGTGAGTCGTAGAGCAAGCGTGACGTGATCGGAGAAGAAGCATCGATGGAGGCGATCCTCAAGAAGCTAGATGCTACAGATGTCGAGACGTTGATGAAGTTGATGAAGATGTCGGCCGGTAAAAGCACGACACGAACGTCGCCAAAGTTGGAACTTTCCTCCATCGATCTGAAGCTGGACGGACCAGCCACCTATCTGAGTTGGTCATGGCGGGTGAGAAGAACCCTTGCAGGAAAGAACCTGGAGGGATTCTTGACGGGCGAGAAGACAGAGCCGGACAAAGGCTCGACATGACACGACGAGTGGAAGTCCACTCATATGGTGATTTACATATGGCTTCTCAATTCCTTAGTCCAGTATATTGTCTCCACAGTAGATGGCAATGAGATGGTGAAAGACGTGTGGGAGAAGTTGAGGAGAACCTATGATGGTGTAGGGAACAACCTACGGATTTTCCAGATAAAATGGGAGATCGACGACACCGTACAAGGAGAGAAGACGGTGCAGGAGTACGCCACGGAGTTGGAGCGTATCTGGCTGGATTATGATCACTCCTCAAAACGGGCAAGCTGCGGGGACCCGAAGTGCAAGGAGAGACATGTGTGTCTGCAGGAGAGGACGATGAAGTTCCTCAAAGGGCTGACTACAACATTCGCACAGAGGACAACCTTACTCCTTGCCCAACCAGAGATCCCTAGTCTCGAGGAGGCTATCTCAGCCATGATTCAGGAGGAGACGCGCATCAGACTACAGGCGGGGACATGTGGTCCCCCTGAAGCAAAGTCAGTACTAGCAGCTACTAGCTCGGGTGACACAAGATCCAAGGGAGAGTCCTGGCAACAAAATCGGCAGTGCTACAACTGCGGAGAGATGGGCCATCATCGGTATGCTTGTACCAAACCACCTAAGGAGGGAGACTCAGGTAGTGGACGTGGACGAAGATATATTGGACGTAGTCGTGGTCGAGGAGGCCGACGAGGCGGTCGAGGAGGTTATCGGACAAACCTGCTGGTAGCAGAAGGGAATGGAGGAGCTGGTGACACCTTTACTGAGGAGGATCAGGCACTGCTGGACCTGCTGGAGAGAAAGCAGAGAGCGTCAACCGAAGAAGACAGGAGGAACGGAGCAGAGGAGACATCCACCCCATTCTTCGTTGGAGGCAACGCCGCTACGTATGCCCACCCATCAGAAGGTACTGATGAGTCACTCGCTCTTGCATATATGTCTTTCCTTAAAACGTCAGACTGAATTATCGACTCAGGAGCATCTCGGCATGTGACCGGAAACACTAGTGAGTTTTCTTCATACACTCACCTAGCATTAGCAGACACCATTCAGACTGCAGATGGCACTTTCCAACAAGTGGTCGGTAAGGGTACTGTTAATTGTACAGGTTCAGTAAGATTATCCAATGTGTTACATGCTCCATTCTTTCCAGTCAATCTCTTGTCTATTAGTTCTATAATTCTCCAACTGAAATACATTGTTTCTTTTGATATTCCTAAGGTGATCTTCCAGAAGAAAGGGACTGGACGAAGACTTGGGACTGGCACCTGGCATGAGGGACTGTGGTACCTAGATCGAGAAGGACTGGACTCAACATTGGTATCTATGGCAGAGAAGGCTGGAATGGGAGAGCTACAACAAAGGACTGAAGATACTTTGATACTTCATCATAGGAGGATAGGACATTCTTTCTTTGATACTCTAAGTAAGTTATATCCAGAGGTTTATGCAAAATCAAATAAACAGAAATTAGTATGTGATGCATGCGAGTTAGAAAAACTTACTAGGAGCTCATATGTTGGTACTGGTCATAAGAGCTTTTTTGCTTTTGAGGTAGTACATTCTGATGTTTGGGATCCATGTGCCACTAACACTATGAATGGATATAAGTACTTTGTTTTCTTTATTGATTGTGCATCTCGTGTCACCTGGCTGTATTTGATGAAAAATAAGAGTGATGTATTTGCTTGTTTTCGGGACTTTCATAAGCATGTCTAGACTCAGTACAATGCAGTGGTGAAGGTACTGAGGTCTGACAATGGAACGGAGTATACCAACAGGACGCTTGCAGAGTACTTGTCAGCACACGAAAGACAGCATCAGACCACTTGTGCATACACACCAGCACAAAATGGAGTAGCAGAAAGGAAGAACCGACACCTTCTGGACACCGCAAGAAGTATGATGATCGACATGAATGTCCCATAAAATCTATGGGGGCATGCAGTGTTGACAGCAGCTCAACTTATCAACAGGATGCCTTCAAAAGTCCTGGGATGGAAGTCCCCATGTGAAGTATTACAAGGCAATAATAGTGGGATACTTCCACTAAAGGTGTTCGGGTGTGTGTGTTTTGTGAAGGACAACAGACCATCAGTTGGAAAACTTGACCCTAGAGCGGTCAAGTGCATCTTTGTAGGCTACTCAGCGACTCAGAAGGGGTATGTATGCTGGAGTCCAATAGAGAAGAAGAAATTTGTTAGTATGGATGTCCACTTCCGGGAGCATTAGCCATATTACCGCCAGGAGGGAACTTCGCACAACACGCCTAATACTACCAGTATAAAGTGAGAGGGGGAGATGGAGAACTTGGTGGTAGCCGATTTAGAAGTTTGGCATAGAGACACGGTTGAGGAGGAACATGAAGGTGAAGCGGAACATGGGAAGGAGATGAGAAGTGTTAGGCCTACGGCTCAGGGGGAGTTACTTACCTACAGAGAAGAGAGAAGCAAACTGCAGAACCAATAGTTACAGTGCCAGTGCTAAGTTCCTTGCCTGCGTCTGTCCCTTCTCCTGAGACACCTACATCACCATCCTCCTCATCTACACCTCTATCCTCCTCAGGTGATATCATTCCTCCTACTTCTTCCACACCACTATCTACACGAAGGACTACTCGCAGTAATGCGGAAAATCCTCCGGATAGATATGGTTGGGATCTTGCTAAGTTTGTTTCTTATGATCATATCTCTTCTTCTCATGGAGCATTTATAGCATCTTTGGATAGTATTACTGTACCTAACAATTGACAAGTTGCCAAGAACGATCCAAAGTGGAAAGCGGCAATACATGAGGAGTTGGGAGCTCTTGAGAAGAACCACACTTGGGAGCTGGTGAGACTGCCAGAAGGAAAAATAGCAGTCAGATGCAAATGGGTTTTCACTGTGAAGCAGAACCCAGATGGACAGGTTGAGCGCTACAAAGCTCGATTGGTGGCAAAATGATACAGTCAGACATACGACATCGACTACGACGAGACCTTTGCACCAGTGGCGAAGATGAGCACTGTCAGGACCTTGATCTCCCTGGCAGCCAATGGGGGTGGAAGCTACACCAACTGGATGTAAAGAATAAATTTCTTCATAGGGATCTAGTGGAGGAGGTGTACATGGAGATACCACCAGGATTCGGCACCAAACAAACAGAAGGTAAGGTCTGCAGACTGAAGAAGTCCCTCTGTGGACTGAAGTAGTCTCCTCAAGCGTGGTTTGACAGGTTCAGGAGAGCAATGATAGGGATGGGATATCAGCAGATCAACGCTGATCATATTGTCTTCTTCAGACGAAGTGGAGGCCACATCACCATGCTTGCGGTATATGTAGATGATATGATTATCACAGGCGATGATGAGCAGGAGATCGCCCAACTCAAAGGGAAGCTTGGCAAGGAGTTCGAGGTGAAGGATCTTGGCCCTCTTCGATACTTCCTTGGGATTGAGATTGCTCGAGATACAGAGAAAATCGTTCTTTCTCAAAGGAAGTATGCACTGGACCTGCTTACGGAAACAAGGATGATGGGATGCAAACCAGCTACGACACCGATAGACCAGAAGTTCAAACTGGATGTTGAAGCTGAGAACCAGTTGACTGGGATAGATATCAGAGATTGGTGGGCAAGTTGATCTACTTGAGCCACACTCGACCTGATATCAGCTTTGCGGTCAGCGTAGTGAGCCGCTACATGCATAACCCCCGGAAGGGTCATGTGGACGCAGTGCACCAGATTCTGAGGTACTTGAAGGGAGCCCCCGGGAAGGGACTGATTTTCAAAAGAAATAATCATGTGAGCATCGAGGGCTATTGTGATTCTGACTGGGCTAGCTGTGCTGACGACAGGAGATCCACATCGGGATACTGCATATTTGTAGGAGGCAACTTGGTCTCTTGGAGGAGCAAGAAGCAGTCACTGGTGGCCAGATCAACAGCTGAAGCAGAGTATAGAGCTATGTCCTTGGGAGTCACAGAGCTATTGTGGTTGAAGAATATGCTGACGGAGCTAAAGTTGGACCTGGGAGCCAAGATGAAGCTATGGTGTGACAACTAGTCAGCTATTAGTATTGCCAACAATCCAGTGCAGCATGACAGGACCAAGCATATCGAGATTGACAGATTCTTCATCAAAGAAAAGCTGGATAATGGACTACTAGAGCTGGACTACGTTACAACCAAAGATCAAGTAGCAGACGGACTAACCAAGGGGCTTAGCTCTATCAGCATGATGAGAGGATGTGACAAGATGGGCTTAGTGAATATCTTTTGCCCATCTTGAGGGAGAGTGTTGATAATTTAGTAAGAGAATATGTTATATTTAGTATGGAAATATCCTGAGGACATATTTGGGATGCCAGAATATGTCACAGGATATTCCATTGGATATTCTATCATGTAATGGCTATATAAAGCCTATGAGATTATCAATAATACATATCAATCAATCACAATACTGCTTTTCAAAAAGCAACAACAGAAGCAGATTTTGACAGCAGGCTCCCACCTGCTGTCAAAAGGTGGCCTAAATTGAAATGGCTTTCCAAAACTTTTTGATAAGCTGCTGTTACCAAACTATTTGGCCTGCTCTACAAAAACATAAGCAGAAGCAGCCAAGGTAAGCAATCCCAAACCCAGCCATAGACGGTCCATGTGTGCCACTGTGTAATTTTGCTCACTAGTGCCATAAAAATTTGTTTTACCACTGTCTTTGATGTTTGAAATACATCATCAAAATGGCCACATCTTTTCTAAACTAGCTTCTTTTTTGTTATCATATCACTGAATGGTAATCTGTTCTCTACAAGAAAGTTCTATAGCCAGTTTCTTTCAGCAAAAAGCTTGACTCCTCTTTTCGGTTTTGTAATTTGTTACACTCTGTTTCACTTTACTACTTGTTCTAGACTAGTGCAGAAGATCCTTAATTATTCTCCTTTATATTCTAAAACAACAAATATTATGAAACTAAGAAAACTTTTATAGCGAGTAAACTGGAGCAGAGGAAGTATTCTTTTCTTTAGAATCCTTAGGTAAGAAATCTTGTGTGAGTTGCATTGCTCATTTGGAACCATAAGGTTTTCTGTACAAATTACAAAAGTTTATCTTCTACACATAAAATTGGCAGCCTTTGCTAAGACTTTCTCCATGTGAAGAGAATTATCAGCTGCGATCATGGAACTGCACCCTTTTTGGACTCGTAGCCTGTTTAGATGGCTTAGGGCCCATTTGGTATCATTTTTGTTTTTTGTTTATTGTTTTAAAAAAAAAAATTCTATTTTTTAAACATGTTTGTTAAATGTATTTTTGTTTTTTGTTTTTGAAAACTAAAAATAAAATTTTAAAACGTGAAAAGGGAAAAAGGTTGTTTACCATGTTTTCATAAAAAAAAGGAAAGAAAAATAAATAAATTTGGGATGCAGATGGTGGTATGTTTGCTTACCAAAATAAATAAATTTGTACTTTTGTTGCTTATCAAACATGTTTTCGTTTTTATAAACAAGTAACAACTTAATATGTCAAACATGTTTATTGTTTATAAAAAACAGAAAACAAAATGTATAAAAAAAAGATAAACAAAAGTGATACCAAACAGGGCCTTAGCTTTCACTTAATGCATTTGTTGGTACATATAGGTGTTATAAAATTTTCTATTTTTCTCCTAGTACTAAAACATCTATTGCCACAGTAGAGTTAAAAGCTTTTGTTATTTCAGGTGTTCAGGCTGCTTATTGGGTAATGCTTGAAGAGGGAAGGATAACCCAAAGTACTGCAAGTCTTTTAATGCGCTCAATTGATGAGGCTATGGATGTGGTATATACTCAGCCTTTATGTGATTGGAAGGGTTTAAAGTCAAACGTCCATTTTCCGGATTATTATAGATTTGTTCAGATGAGCAAGCTCCCTCGGAGGTTTGTCACGTATTTTACTGTGGAAAGGTTGGAGTCATCATGTTATATATGTGCTGCTTTTCTCCGTGCCCACAGAACAGCGAGGAGGCAACTTCATGACTTTATAGGTGAAACTCTCTTTTGTGTTATTTCAGGAATTATTTATCTTTTTGTGTTAAACAATGTATTATGCTAGTTTATGCATTAGTACATATTCTTATAGGTCAATAAACAATGAGGATGATCTATTTAATACAGTGGCATTCTCTTTTTCCCTTTCTGCCACTCTTTGTGGAGTAGATCAAAATCTCTCCGTGAGATTAGGTTAAAGATCAAGACAGTTCTTTGATGACTTTCTAATAATTTAGTCTATGAAATTCTTGGCAACTTTATACTGTTTATCAGGTCCTCATCTTCTCTTTTGGAATAACGAACACCACTTCCATGTCAAAATCATCCACCATTTGGAAAATTAGCATAGTTTCTCTTGTATAATATCATGGAAGAAGAGATAGGTTGTCTTTCCATCATATGTGACCATATGGGGAATTGGAAACGGCATTTGTGTTTATTTTAATTTTTTCCAAACTTGTTTAAAAGATAACCTTTCTTTTCTAGGTGACAGTGAAATTGCTTCAATTGTTATCAATGAAAGCGAGGAGGAAGGGGAGGAAGCTGTTAAGTTTCTAGAAGATGTTCGCGTTACATTCCCTCAGGTTTGTAATATGTTGATGTGTGCGATACTATGAATAGTTAATAGTTACTGAACTGTCTGCTTTTCTATTCATTCACTGCATTCAATGCATTTTTTTGTTCATACAGATTTTTCAACCTTTTTTAATTGATTCTCTAGTAATAGAGAATATTCTTTAGTTTCTGATAGTTGAGTATAAAGTCACTATTGCTTCCTTTTCTGGTTTTACTGAAGTTTTATAGAGATTGTCACATTTGATTATGTTACATACTCTGTGCATTCCAGGTACTTCGTGTTGTGAAGACAAGACAAGTGACATATTCAATATTGAAACATCTTAGTGATTATGTACAAAATCTTGAGAAGATTGGACTACTAGAAGAAAAGGAGATGGTTCATCTTGATGATGCAGTGCAGGTAGATGGAGTGACTGATAGATACTAAATTAATACATGCATGCTTAGTCCAATCAATTTCTACTTCCTCCTCATGCTGAAACATACTATACTCAAATCCTCATGACAGACTGACTTGAAAAAGCTTTTAAGGAACCCACCTTTGGTAAAAATGCCAAAAGTAGGAGAACTGTTGAGAACCCATCCGTTACTGGGAGCTCTGCCATCTGCAGTTCGTGAGCCCTTTGAAGTTTCCACAAAGGAAATACTGAAAATGCGCGGTTTGACCTTGTATAAAGAGGGGTCCAAGCCAAACGGGAATTGGCTTATTTCAGTTGGAGTTGTTAAGGTTAGTTTATACTATCATGTATTCATTTATGATGTTTATGTTCTCTTTTGATTTTAAAGCATGTTCTAAAATATTATTTGTCTGCAGTGGACAAGTAAGCGCCTAAGCAACAGGCATTCGTTGCATCCAGTTTTTTCACATGGAAGTACTTTGGGCCTGTATGAAGTACTTGTTGGAAGGCCTTACATCTGCGGTATGATTACGGATTCTGTGGTGCACTGCTTGTTCTTGGAGACTGAAAAGATAAAATCTTTACTTAAGACAGATCCTGCCATTGAAGATTTTCTGTGGCAGGTACTTTTATTGTTGTTGTATTCAGTATGTTTCTTTAATGCCAGTATTCTTTTCTTCTATGTTTAAGCCTGTACTCTTTCATTTTCAATGCTAAGTAGTGTTTATTATGAACTGAATAAATAAAAAAGATCACTACTCCTCATGCAATAGGAAAGCTACATCACCGGTTTTAATTTGTAATTGCGTTAAACTTGATGAAATGTTCTTACTTTCAGTCCTTTTGTCATATGCCATTTTAATACATCATTATCATAATCATGATCCAAGTCTTTTCCCATCATATTTGGGCCGACTATGGAAAATGAGAAAACTCCATAGAAGAATTGACAAGTTTTTATGACCGGATGTCAACATGACGTTAACCCTTTGTTTGGTACTTTTTCCCTAGCCAAGATAGCTATTAACAATGTTTTAGTCTTTTAGAATGTAGATCTGATTATAGTGCAACATATACTGGAAGATATATGGATAAGGAAGGTTGCTTAGACCTAAAATGTGCTTTGGTTATTCCAGTTTACCAGCTAAAATTGTACCAGCACCTGGCAGTTGCTGGAGGAACATGTATGATGAATATCGACTTTCATATTTTACATATGCCGAGATTTTGGCCATTCATGATTTATTTATTTATTAATTTTTTTAAAGCGTGAGCAGATAGCTTGTCCCTCGCTTGAATTCCCACTCCACTATTAATGAAAAAGTTGTTTATTACCTTCCTGGTTCCTCACCAGATATTTGGGCATGTGAGATATTGTTTCACACCTATAAACAATTTTTTGTAGTTTTCTTGAGGTCGCTGTCTGGGCATCTGAGGGTGCAACCTTTTATCCTGGTGTTATCATATAGACACACTGCACCAGTGAGTCGCATGACTATTTAGGAACTTTCCGAGTTGTCAACTGATCCAATATTTTACGGTTCAACTTTGGCGAAAAGAAAGGATTTTACGTACTTATTTGTAAATTTATTTCCTAAGATCATCTTTACCATTTCATTTTATCACAAATGTCTACATTCGAACACGTACAAAATTCGGTATAATGAAACTTGACAATTGTTCAGTATAGTGCAGATAAAATAGCAAGTGTACTTTTGTAAGTTTTTTAGTGCAAAATATATCTCCAAGAAACATCCTATAAATAAGGGTGTAATCAGATGAATTGAAAACTTACAACCACTATACATAATCTTGCACTGTGTGTTATACGTGATCACCTTGAGTTGCAAAATTATAACTGCAGGTTTCAAATAGTTTGTTTAAGACAATTTGTCATAGTTCATAATTTCACAACTTCAGCTTTCTTTCACCATGAGCTATTTTATTATAACTCGGTACTTTGTGTAATAGAATGTAAGATTTTTTTTTAATTTTCTTTTTATTCCTCAGAGAGGCTTTCTTCCTAAACTGCTGAGTAAAATATGGTCAATGTGTCTTGACTTGGTTTGCCTCACAAGTTTTTTATGTTTAACTGGTTGACCTCTAATTCTAAGAATTCTTACAGTTGGCATATATGTTTTGCAGGAAAGTGCTATTATCATTGCCAAGCTCTTATACCCACAAAAATTTGAGAAAATGTCAATGCATGAACTCAGAGGGCTTGTTGCTGAAAGGTCAACAATGAACATTCACATACAAGGGGAAGTTATAGAAATAAGACCACATTCTATTGGCTTTTTGTTGGAAGGATTTGTAAAGACCCAAGATTCTCATCAAGATTTATTCACATCTCCCTCGGTCTTATTGCCTTCTCAAGCAGATCTAGACCTTTCCACTCAAGAATCTCCAGGTTGCAAAAAAGCTAAAATTTTCATGCAGTTCAATTATGGTCTAGATGATACCTTCACGTACACCCTTGAATTGAACATTAAGGTTACAATCGGAATAGAATAGACACAACAAATGGTTATTAATATTAGGGAGTGGTATCTATGAAACTACTGTTTTCACTGGAACATGCAAGGATTTTGCTTCATACTTGTTCATAGTTATTACGTGTTAGTATCTTACGTACAAATACACAGTACTCATCATGATACACTTCTTTATACAAAATATCATCTTGAGATACAAGGCTGGTGCAAGATATGATGAATATGATAAGCCAATAAATGTACTTCATCTGTTTATGGCAACTTTCAGAATATAAATTTGAACATAATCCATATCCTTAATGAGGTGCTGGATTATTCTTCTAAGACATAATTCAAGGTGAGAACAAAGAAATATTGCGAACTTCTGATAATGTAAGAGTGGTGGCATTTCTAGTTTTTACATTGAAGGAGTTGGTCCATATACCTGACTATGTGTGTGTGTTTGTTTGGAGAGAGAGAGAGAGAGAGAGAGAGAGAGAGAGAGAGAGAGAGAGAGAGAGAGAGAGAGAGAGAAGGAAAGCAAAACCCAGCGGTGAGCCTGTGAGTGGCCCTTTGGGTGGGGAGGAGTCGCCTGATCGAGGAAGACCGACGTACGGCAAGGACAAAGAAGAGGGCTGGTCCACGGTGGTACGGCGGAGGAGAGGGATCCGTGTCTCCTCTTCCATGCGAGATGACTCCCGAGATAATGAGAAAGGAAGGAGGGGGTTAGGTGTGCGGTTCTCACCTAAGCACAAAGCTTCTCCTCCTAAGAGCTACCTCAGGGGTGAGGGCGGCTGCGGTGCCATAAGCCTTCGTATAAATGAGATGTACCCTAGGTGTTTGATTATTTGTCCTTTCCAACTTCCCCTCCATTAAAAGTCTCCAAGTCACCTCCGGTGTCATGGGCTGATATGTGCAAGTCTGGGGAGGTTAGGAAGGAGCTTTTGATGCAATACATTGAGTCCAAGTTGATGGCGGGGAGGAAAGTTATAGAGATCACTAAGGAGGACTTGGCAGAGTTAGTGGAATTTTGGAAGAATACCATAGTTCTATATGTGTTGGGTAATCATCCATATTACGACTAACTTCGTGGATATGCTTTGCGAATGTAGAAGCCGAAAGGACCATGGATATTTTCTCTCGTGAAAACGGCTTCTACTTCATTAAGTTTGGGCTTGCCGATGGCCTACATAGGGTCCTAGTGAATGGTCCTTGGACCTTTGATGAGAGACTGATTGTTATGCGTCTTTGGGATCCTTCATCTGACTTTGCTCGTGATCGACTCTTGGAGGTCCAATCTGGATAAGACTTTCCTAGCTTCCCCCAAAATTGTGGATCTCTCCGGCCATTATGAAGTTGGCCAGTGGGATAGATAAGCCTCTCCGTATTGACTCCCATACTGCAATGAAGGAGAGGCTATCCTATGCAAGAATATTTGTGGAGATCCATGCTACGGACGCATTAGTGGAGGACCTTGAAATAGAGCTACCTAATGGGGAAGCTTTATTTCAGAAAGTTGAATATGAGTGGATTCCTCCGAGGTGTTCTAGTTGTAAAAGTTTTGGCCACACTACTATTCAGTCCTTAGAAGAGCAGGCAAAAGGAGACAAGCCTCAGGAGGATACTATTGAGCTCGCTAGCTCGGCTATGAGAGATGTGGAAGAACCGGAAGGAATACTCCAATGGGAGTATATGGACACTAGGGAAGACGAACATGTGGCAGAGGCAGTCGAGACGCTGGGTGCGGGGTCAGTTCTGGGGAAAAGGTTGGGTCATGAGCTTAAAGGTCCACAGTCCACTATAGTCCACTAATGAATGCCAGGGGGATCAACAAGTTCTGATGGTATTGAGAAGTGAACTAATAAGGGATTTAGTCCCGCATTGAAAAAATGTAGTATGAAGAGGAGCTAGACTCCCTATAAGTAGTGGAGTAGCCAATCAATAAAACACAACAATTATTCTCTACATGGTATCAGAGCCATAACCACAATTTTTTTTTTCAACCCGTCCAAAGCCAACCCACCCCTGCCCCGACGCCCCCCCCCCCCCCGCCCCCCCTGTCCCGCCGACGACACCCCCCCTTGCTGCCCCTCCCCCCCCGCCGACGCCTCCCTGCCCCCGACGCCCCCCCGCCCCCGCCACCGCCCCCCTGCTGTCCCCGACGCCCCCCCTTGCTGTCCCCGATGCCTCCCCTGCCCCCCGCCGCCCCCCTCTCTTCCGACCCCATCTGCGGTCGACCCCTCCACAAACCCTAATTTGCGAGCGCGATTATGTGGGCGATTATTCGAAGACGGATGGCTATCAAATGCTTTATTTGCACATTCTGTTCCTAGATTATGTCTTCCGGAACTACAAATGTTTTATTTGTATTCCGTTCTCGATCTGCAAATTAGGATCTCCATGCGTGCGTCAGTGTTGGCCACGTTAACAGCGCATTCGTAAGGTCTCTGTTGAAGACTTTACATAAAGGCGACGACGACGAAGCTGACGAAGACGACGACGACGTAGCCGACGAAGACGACGACGATGACGAAGCCGACGACGACGAATCACAGTTGAAGACACCATGGATTCGATCAGTAGTAAACTGACAGCAGAAGAGATGAAGGCCTTGGTTGATGATATTTTATTAAAAAGATTAAGCGAGACAACCCTACGTGTGATCCATACTGATGTGGATCCGTCATCCTACAAAATGGGGAAGCTGGACAAGCTGGAGACGAAGTTGGAAGGAACGCCCAACTACTTGAAATAGTCACGGCAGGCACTGCGGACGCTCAAGGGACGAGGCTTGGTTGTCTACGTCAATGGCTAAACCAAGGCGCCAGATGATCCCTCCTCAAAGGAGTTTGCTATTTGGGAAATTGTCAACAATGTTGTAGCTGGATGGTTGACAGCCTCCTTGACCGACCAGGTGTCGGGCAATGTAGAGGCGATGGAGGCTGCTGCTGATATATGGCGGACTTTGAAGGATATGTACTCAGGCTCAGGCAATCCTATGCGGGTCTTCCAACTGCATGATGAACTTGATAGGGTGGCCCAGGACGACCGTACCATCTCTGAGTACGCCGCACTGTTGAAGAAATACTGGTCTGATCTGGATCACTATGATCCTCTTGGGATGGAAGATGCACAAGTCGAACCAGCATTTGCGAAATATTTCCAAAATTTTTTGGATTATATTTTGCGCCAACGGATGAAGTTTTTGAAGGGTCTTAACCCTGCGTTTGAGCATAGAAGGAATGTACTCCTAGCACAGCCCATGCTTCCAACCTTAGAAGAAGCCATAGCTGCCATGGCATAAGAAGAGGCTCGATTGAAATTGATGCCCAACAAGGGCTATTTCCAGGGGGAGTAAGCCGCTGTTGACAAGTTTGCCCTTGCCGCCTTCAATTAGCCTCCTTCTGTGGCCGGTGTTTGCCACAACTGTGGTGATTCAGGGCATTACATCAGATTTTGTCCAAAACCCCTGCAAACTCAGTCGAGTGATCGTGGACGGGGCCACGGAGGACGTCGAGGTGGTAGAGGCGGTTATGCTGGTAGAAGAGGAAATTATTTTGGCGAACACAAAGCAAATCTGGCGGAAGAAGGGGGTGAACATCACCTGGCTGAGTTAACCCCTCTTGAGAAGGAGTTCCTCGCGAGGTTACGCAGCACGAAGGTGGGTTCGGACGACAGTCATGGGGCGTCATCTACCTCGGAGGATCACATCACTTGCTTTGCCCAGACCAGCACAGGTATTCCTGCGCGTGCTCTTGCAGCAGCTGTCCACCAACCATGTTGGATTATGGACTCTGGGACATCTCGCCATGTTACGGGGTCCCGCGGTGAGTTCCAGGACTATACTCACCTACCGACGCCGGAGAGCATTCAGACTGCTGATGGTAACTCCAGCTCGGTCATGGGTAAAGACACTGTCGCATGCACCCCTTCTCTCACTCTCACCAATGTCTTATATGCTCCGTCTTTTTCTGTCAATGTTCTTTCTATTAGTGCCATTATTCTTGATCTTAACTGCACTGTTTCCTTTGACATTTTTACGGTAACTTTTCAGGAGAAGGGGACAGGACGATGACTAGGGACTGGCACATGGCATAAGGGGCTGTGGTACTTGGACAGGAAAGGACTGGACAAAGCATTGGCATCTCTGGTAGCAGACACACCACCGACAGATTCACGGCGCAGTATAGAAGATGAATTGCTACTCCACCACCAACGCGTCGGTCATTCTTCTTTTAAAATTATTAGTCGAATGTATCCGTCCTTATACCAAGGGACTAATAAAGAGAAGTTATTTTGTAATACATGTGAGTTGGGTAAATATACCAGAAGCACGTATGTGCGTTCAGGAAGTAGAAGTTCAGCTGCATTTGATATGATATATTCAGACGTATATATGGGGCCCTTGTCCTACAACCGGTATTAAAGATTTTCGATGGTTCGTCACTTTTATTGATTGTTATACTCGCGTAACATTGGTCTATCTTATGAAGAATAAAAGTGACGTCTTTGAGGCGTTTCGAGACTTTCATCGCAGTATAGAAACCCAATATGGCACTAAAATTAAGTGCTTACGGTCTGACAATGGGACGGAGTATACAAATAAGCAGGTTGCTGAGTATTTATCCACTCATGGAATACTACGCCAAACTTCATATGCCTATACACCGGCACAAAATGGTGTGGCCGAACGAAAGAACAGACACCTGCTGGAGGTCGCACGGACGATGATGCTGGCTATGAATGTCCTGAAACACTTATGGGGGCAGGCGGTGTTAACAGCCTCTTATCTCATCATCAGAATGCCATCTCAGGTATTGGACTGGAAGACACCGTTGGAGATGCTTACTGGTGCAACTACGTACACTGTTCCACCGAAAATATTTGGGTGTGTATGTTTTGTCCAAGATAATAGGCCAGAAGTTGGCAAACTGGATCCTAGAGCGATTAAATGTCTTTGTCGGGTACATGACAACTCAGAAGGGATACGCATGTTGGAGTCCAGTTGATCGGAAGGTGTTTGTAAGCATGGACGTTACATTCAGAGAACTGGAACCATATTATGGTTCGGATGACGGTTCAGCGTTTGGTGACACCTAACAAAGAGGGTGTTAGATGTGAGGGGGAGAAAATAAGCCCATCTGTGGTAGTTGGATTGGTCCCATGCCTGGTCGTGGAAAACTGGACGAAAGAGGGAGAAAGCAGTGACTCCGATACAGAAGTTGAAGAAGATATATATGTTAAACAGGGGGAGCAGCAGACAATGGAAAATGAGCTCCAAGTCTACAGAAGGAGACAGCAGAAGTCCAGTACTGTGCCTGTACCGTGCCCTGTGCCTACTGTACCAAGTCCCTCGTCTACTCCTGCTCGAACTCTTGAAGATGTTGCTCCCGCACAGAATTAATCTAATTCTGATGCGGATCTCTCTGACTCTGATGGTATGATCTCTCCACCACCTATTTCTCCCTTAAGGAGATCTTGCATCAATGCGGGTAAGACTCCTAGTCGTTTTGATGATTATGAACATGATATTGCCAACTACCTGTCTTATTCTAACATTTCTTCGAATTATCGAGCCTTCATTGCATCATTAGACTCTACTTCGTTCCCCAAAAATTGGCAGGAAGCAAAGAAAGATCCAAGGTGGAAAGCTGCAATGATAGAAGAACTTGGGGCACTGGAGAAAAATAAGACGTGGGAGCTGGTTCCGTTACCCAAAGGGAAGAAAACTGTAGGATACAAATAGGTGTACACAGTAAAGGAGACGTCAGAAGGAAAGGTGGAACGATACAAGGCGAGGTTGGTTGCAAAAGGATACACACAATCATATGGCATCGACTATGATGAGACGTTTGCTCCAGTAGCGAAAATGAGTACCGTAAGAACTCTGGTCTCCATTGCAGCAAACTATAGGTGGAAGCTATACCAGTTAGATGTGAAGAATGCCTTTCTCCATGGGGACCTACAAGAAGTGTACATGGAACTCCCGCCAGGATGCTACACTACAGAATCAGACGGAGGGACGTCGCATGGAAAATTGTGCAAACTAAAGAAGTCGCTATATGGGCTCAAGCAATCTCCTCGAGCCTGGTTTGACAGATTCAGAAAGGCTGTTACAGGCATGGGATACCATCAAGCAAATACAGACCATACGGTCTTTCTTCAGCATGCAAGAGGCCACATCACTATACTTGTTGTATACGTGGATGATATAGTAATCACAGGTAATGATGAAGTCGAGATTGCTAAGCTGAATTTAAAACTCGTGAAGGAGTTTGAGGTGAAGGATTTAGGAGCGATGAGGTACTTTCTAGGTATCGAGGTGTGTGAAGGCGAACAAGGAATTGTTCTCTCACAGAGAAAATATGCACTAGATCTGCTGAAGGAGACAGGAATGCTGGGATGCAAAGCAGCAGTCACTCCAATTGACCAGAAGTGCAAGTTGGGAGCAGAAGCAGGAGAGCCAGTTGATCGTGAAAGATATCAATGACTTGTAGGGAGATTGATTTATCTGGGGCACACTCGCCCTGATATCTCATTTGTGGTGAGTGTAGTAAGTCGCTACATGCATGATCCAAGAACGGGTCATATGGATGCAGTGTTTCAGATCTTGAGATATCTGAAAGGGACGCCAGAGAAAGGGCTATGGTTCAAGAAGAATTGATGTATAGAAGTTGAGGGATACTGCGATGCAGACTGGACGAGCTGCATATACGATAAAAGGTCTACCACGGGATATTGTGTCTTTGTAGGAGGAAACTTGGTCTCATGGAGAAGCAAGAAACAGTCAGTGGTAGCACGGTCTATAGCTGAAGCAGAATACAGAGCAATGGCTTTAGGAGTGTCGGAGTTGTTGTGGGTGAAAGCGTTGCTGACAGAGTTGAAGCTAGACAAGGGAGCACCGTTACGTCTTCTGAGCGATAGTCAAGCTGCAATAAGTATAGCTAACAATCCAGTTCAGTACGACAGAACGAAGCACATCGAGATAGATCGATTCTTCATCAAAGAAAAGTTGGAACAAGGGATACTGAAGATTGAACATGTTCGCTCAGAAGAACAAGTGACAGACTGTCTGACTAAGGGTCTTAGTTCAGTAAGTCTGTCGAAGCTATGTAACTAGATGGAAATGATTAATATCTATCGCCCATCTTGAGGGGGAGTGTTGAGAACTAATAAGGGATTTAGTCCCATATTGGAAAATGTAGTATGAAGAGGAGCTAGACTCCCTATAAGTAGTGGAGTAGCCCATCAATAAAAAATACACAACTATTATTCTCTACAGATGGTAATTAAGTCGGGTAGCCCTCAATCACCCAGCTTGAAGGATACTAACTTGATCATCTTATCAGCTCAACCTGATGCTATCTAGGAAGGGAAGCACATAAGGATTCATAGAAATACTAAGGGAGTCATCTCGAAAGGGCAACTTGCGTGTCCTAATCCACTATGGACTGCCAAGCTAGCTAGTAACAATGTTGTGAAAGTTGGACTAGGTTGCCGATTAGTCGGGGACTAGTTGCCAGTCGGCCGATTTCGATTCAATTTGGTGAATAGTCGCCAAGAAAATCGGTGAAGGCAATAGGCGGCCCTAGGAGGCTAGGCGGCCAACTATGTGTCGGTTCAAAAAAAATGGTGATAGAGATCAAAATCCGACCAGATCCGTTCAAAAATAAAAAACCTAAACGTGCTGGAGATGAAGAAGGAAGAAAAGGGAAAAAAGGACAGGCTCGAGGAGAAGAAAAGGAAAAAAAAAAGTAAAAAGGGATGACCTAAATGTAGCCGACCGCTGCGCCGCCGAGCCACCGGCTGCTCCCACTGGTAATTTTTCCCTTTCATGCATTTCTTTCTTTGCTTCCTTTTTTTTGCATTTTTATATTTGCTGTTTTGTTTGATGCATTTTTCTTCTTCGCTGCACATTTTTCTTTCTTCCAAAGGGAGACAGTCTCTTTGCTGGTGTTGTTTTTTTCTTCTTTTAGAGCTTCTGTCCCGAGTCTTCTCAAGTCCTACTATATTTTCAATTAAAAAGAAAGAAACATATACTGAGCATGTCATGTACTGAGCATTCTAATTAAAAAAAACCAATTTAATATATGTGCTGCTAATTGCTATTAATATGTATATACATTATTTTTTTTGTTTTATCTTTTTTTTTGCTAATTGCTATTAATATATGAGTACGATGATATTTTTGATGATTTAGGAGCAATCTATCTCCTTTTATTTTTGTGAAATTTGATTATGTACAAGACTTCGCCACTTTGGAGTTTGGGTTACTCAAGTTAATACTTTAATGACATATGACATATATTGCATATATTTTTCTTATTGCACATACACACACACGCACAATCTGACTAGTCCTCGATTAATCCAATTAATCCCTGGTCCCTGCGAACCGACTAGCAGTCGACTAGCGTTTTTTACAACCTTGGCTAGTAAAATGTCACGTTCCGATCCCATAGGACCGATCGTCCTCGCTAAGGCGTGATGCCGCGTGAGCCTAGATTGTGCTCACGCAAGACGAGTTCCATAACGGTCGTTTACAGCGGCTTGTGACGGAGTCGTCGCACAGAAGTCCCAAAGCAGAACATTGAATAAACAACAGCGGAAACTTGAAACAAAATACAAGTCATTCAAAATGCTCTTTATTGATATTGAAACAAAGATTACATAGGTGGGTACGAGGCCAAGATTACAATCACTCAAGCTCAATCTTCTCACAATACAAGTCACTCTGCTCTCTCTCATCTCTCAATTCAATTTGATAAGCCAGCGGAAGCTTCAGATAGGCGATGTTCATACATTATGTCTCGTATAAGTCAAGTTTCCATGCGGCCGCACGTCTCAAAATGTCAAGGGACTCCATGTCTCAACACATCCAAGCGAGCTTCGCGCCAATGAGCTTCTACCTGTGCTTGCACATGAAAACTGTGTGGGTGTCAGTACTCAACTGTACTGGTGGAGTGAGTTCCTCGTCCACTCATACAAAACCAACACGTTCATTTACTTTGTGCAATATACTCTCTTTATGATTGTCTTTCTATTTTTGTCTTAGGATCGAATTTAGGACATAAACTCTTGACCTATTTTGTGTCTCTAGACCATCATCGTGCCTTGCACCAACAACTTACTTATATATTGCCTTTAGACCATACTCGTTTCTACGACGTCTACTTATCGACTCGTGCTTGCCTTTCGGCCCATATTTGGAATGCGATAACTTGGTCGTGCCATACTCTATACGTGCTTCAACATAATTGAGGCAGTTCTTCCCCACTTAGTCTTGCCTATACTTGTGCCGTGACAGCGTGGCCGTGCCTTAACATATCGAGGTCGTGCCTCGTAACTCAACATTACTTAATCAAACTCGCCTTACGGCACTTCTTGACTTCACTCGAAACGATTCAAATCCGACTTATGCAACTCTATGCCAACAACTTAATACTCGATGCCACGTCTCGTGCCGAAGCACGTGTCTTTGCTATAGCCAAATCTTATGCTTCATATTGGTGTTGCAACAGTGCATACCTTTTCTTGACTCAGTTGTGTTGTGTTTACACTTCCTTTGATTCGACCGACACCGTGCATGCTGATAGCCGCTCAACACGCCAACTTATCTATATGAAAGGTCACCGGCATTAACTAGCCATCGTAGACATATCTAGGAATAGGATGGGTCGGTCAATGCAGATAGCTAGCCCCAATGACAGCCCACCGAATCCCTGGTTGCCTACCCAGCATAAGCTATACCGTGTTTCTCCCATGGCCTGATTGATTCTTGTGGCCCCAGGTTGTCGTCCGAAGAAACATCGTCCTTGTGCACAAGTTGTCCATGACCACGCACCTATGGAACTTCATCTAGACTCACATAAATGCATGGCCTAACTTGTGCTATGAATCAAACCCTTTACATATCGTTTGAGCAAAACGTGATCGGAACCATGAGCCTCCCAAACGAGGGACCGTCTCGGCGACAAGCCATCGCTTGAACTTTGGATTCTTTGAAATCCAGGAAAAGGCTATGGCATAGCCTTCCCGTTTAACTTGAACAAAATATGTTCTTTAGGTGCTATAGACCGTGGCTAACTTTTTACTGAACCAATCGTGGCTCGTGCCTTAAACCAACTTGCGTTCTATACGATGCTACCGTTCAAGTCATACTCTATATGATGAGCCTTAAGATCGTGGGACTATGTGGCTATGACAACCGCATAATTCGTAGGATAGTGCTTAGAATGACTTAGTTACCCCGACATAACTTGTAGCCTAACTCAATCGTACAACAACTTAACCCGTGGGACGAGCAAAGGCTATGCCAAGCCTTGCATCGTAGAAATGTGCATTTCGATTTGAGGGACACTTTGGCTATGCCAAGTATCGGTATGCATGCTTTATCAAGCATTGGACAGTAGCCGTGCATGCTTTACCAATCATTTATACCATGCGACGCCTATGGCTATGCTAAGTCCATAGCCTTATGGCAACATAGACCAACTTTCATTCTTCCAAGCCACGGGACGAAGGACCGAGTGTCATTCTGAAAGCACGACGTGCAACACTTCTAAGTCGACCGTGGGACCTTTCCATATTCTAACTCAAAATGACACAGCTTGAGATTGTTCCCTTGGCTATGTGGATTCTCCTATTTTATTATCAAGGCTACTTGTGCATTTGAAAACTTCCGTTTTATTAGAGTGAAGGCCAAGCTGAGGCAAGTTCACCGAAGCCACCCATCTGAGCGAGGAGTTGCCTCGACCGAGCGGATCTTCGAGCAGCCGTTGCATGGCCAAGTCCGAACACCGTTGGCGTTTCGATTCCTCCGATTGAGCTGAGCGGGACGAGGCATTACAGTAAACAAAGTAATTCCAGAGGAGTATGCCTGAGCCAAGAGAGGGTCTTCATGCCCATTCGAGAGAGTACCCGAGTGAACAAGGGGGTGAACCATGTGATGCTTCAATGATTCCTGGGAAGTCTAAGTGCTTGTAGTAGTTTGTGCTTTTGTTAGTTCCTTGGTGCATATTGCCTAAGGATTGAGTTTTTATAGGCTTTATATATATATATATATATATATATATATATATATATATATATATATATATATAGATCCAAAGGCCACACTCCCAGCCCGAAGGCCCGTACCAGCATCGCACTCGCAACCGACCTGCACTCTGGTTGTCCTCACATTACTTCCTCCAAAAGAAATTAAATGTGCTTCCCCCACTGCTCGAACCTGTAATCTATGGGGAAATATGCCTCACTCTAACTACTTTATATATATATGGGAGTGGATCAAAAGCCCCCCTTAGAAAATCCCCTAAAAACCCCCTCACTCTCAACCGTCCAATTAGTGTTAATATTAATGTTAATGTTAATATTAATATTAATATTAATTTTTATTTTTATATTAATGTTAATGTTAATGTTAATGTTAATATTAATTTTAATGTTAATTTTAGTATTTAACATTAATATTAACATTAACATTAATATTAACATTAATATTAACATTAAATGGACGGCTGTGAGTGAGGAGGTTTTTTGGGAGGTTTTCTAAGGGGGGCTTTTGATCCGCTTCCTATATATATATATATATATATATATATATATATATATATATTGGGGCCGGATCAGGAGCCCGGCCAAAGTCTTGCCCTTCGGCACCATCGGATCGCACAGGACCCACATAATGCCGTGCGATCCAACGGCCAAGAGGGCACGGGGTTTCGGCGTGGCTCCCCATTCGGACCCAAAATATATATATATATATATATATATATATATATATATATATATATATAGAGAGAGAGAGAGAGAGAGAGAGAGGATCAAAAGCCCCCCTTAGAAAATCCTCTAAAAACCTCCCTCACTCTCAGCCGTAATTTAATGTTAATATTAATGTTAATTTAATTTTAATTTTAATATTAATGTTAATATTAATGTTAATATTAATGTTAATGTTAATATTAATATTTATTTTTATATTAATGTTAATGTTAATATTAATTTTAATGTTAAGTTTAATGTTAATTTTAGTATTTAATGTTAATATTAACATTAATATTAACATTAACATTAATATTAACCTTAATATTAACATTAAATTATGGCTGAGAGTGAGGGTTTTTTTAGGAGGTTTTCTAAGGGGGCTTTTGATCCGCTTCCATATATATATATATATATATATATATATATATATATATAGGATAATAGAAAATGGGCTCGGGAGCGGACGACGTGTGCGATCAGATGGAAAACCCTAGGGGGTCCCTCACTTGGGACCTCGGAGCAGCCGGTGGGGGAGGATCAGCCAGCGACGGCCTGGCCGAGGGCAGGCTAGCCAAGGGCGACGCCGCTGGCGGCAAGGCTGGAGGCAGCAGCGGTGGTGGGGGCCTGGTAGGCGCGTTCGCCGTCGCGGGGTCGCCAGGACGTGCACCGTTGGTTGCAGCGGGTGGCGGCGGCGACGGCCATGCGGGCGGTCCTGTAGGCTGCGGCGAGTGCAGTGGGGTCGGCGGCAGCGACGGCATCGCCGGCACGGGTGATGGGCAGGGTGGTTCAGGCTCTGGGGGTGGCCGGAAAGGCTCCAGTACTGGGCGGGGCGGACCGATGGTGGTGACCGGGGGAGGATCATCAGGAAGGGCGGATCGATGGGTTCTGGATCTAACGGGAATCCCGGATTTCCAACTTGGTTCTGGTTCTGGATCTCAGGGGGGCCAGGTGGAGGGTGGCGGCTGGACGACGGTTACGAGACGTCGGGGGGCCAAGATTGGGGGCAAGGTGGGGGGCGTGCAGAGCCAACAAAAGGCGCGCTGCTCTGCTGAAAGGAGAACGGGCGAGGGTTCGGGATTGTGGACGACGTCTCGTAGCTGTGCGGCCCATACCTAGGTGGGGAATAGTACTGCTGGGAGATCAGTGGGCTGGCGCCCCAAGGCGTTTGTGGCGGAAAAAGGAAAGAGTAAAGTGGTGGACCTGGGAGGTCAGGGTACATGACTATCTTCTCCTGGTGTCGTTCCTCGCTCTCAGGGGACGGCTCCCCGTCCGGTGGGAAGGTCCTGGGCTGATATATGCAAACCGGTGGGTCCAAAAAGTCCTACATCTATGGAGTTCGTGCCGCCGAAGAATGTTGGAAGGGGCTTTCGAGCCTCGTTCCCTGCGGAGGAGATTAAGAAGGTGACTGCCTTCTGGAAAAACACGTTGGTCCTGTACGTCATGGGAAACAAGCTATTCTATATGCAGATCCGGAGTTATACGGTGCGTCTGGCAGCCGAAAGGAAGCATGGAAATATTTGCTAGGAAGAATGGCTTCTATTATGTGAAGTTTGGGCTAGATGATGATGTCACCAGGATCCTGCAAGGAGGGCCGTGGATGTTTGATGGTAGGTTGATTATTCTGAAAGAGTGCACTCCGGATTTGAGATGTGAGAAGGAAGTCCTAGATGCCATCCCTGTTTGGATACGATTTTCGGAGTTCCCTGTACGGTTCTGGAGTATTCCATTGCTCATAAGGCTGGCCAGCTTTGGTGGACAAACGGATTAAGGCTGATGATGCTACAGTCTTTCGATCGAGGCTGATGTATGCCCGGATATTCGTTGAGATCAGTGCTAGCGGGGAGTTGCCGAGTTTACTGGAGTATGAAGTTCCTTCTGGAGAGGTTCTAACCCAAAAGGTGGAGTATAAATGTGTCCCCCCAACCTGTTCACATTGCTCTTGCTTCGGGTACCTGGACAGTTCATGCCCGTCTGGAGGACCAAAGCTGGGGCAGACTTCGGCTTCCACTGAGCCTGGCCCATCACGGGTGATGGAGACTCTATCTGGGGATGAGAGAGCTGAGGACATCATGCAGAAGGGGGACCGGTCGATGTAGGAGGCTAGGGGGGGCTGAGTCTGCTACCTCACCCCAGTCGGTTCAGCCTAGTAGGGCTATGGTCACGTTCTCGGCACAGAGGAGCATGGTCACCAGAGGCATGGTGGCTTCGGGGTGAGAGGAACATGGAGATGGCGGATCTCCCAAGGAGAGAGTTTACAGCAGGAAGAGACGTGCTGGACCGCTGCGAGATAGTCCCCTAAGGGAGGGAGGACATTCCCCTGACAGGGGTGAGGTACTATGTGTGGACAATCCTGCTTGGGCTCTGATGCTCTCACAGGCAACAATCCAGCGAGCCTCTTCTTCTGGGGTGGAGGAGGATATGATAGCGACGGACGTGGTACCACCCCCGGGTACCAGTCCAGGAGACGTATATGGGAACCTCTCCCTTAATAATTAATAGCGGTAATCGCTTGGAACGTAGGAGGCGCGTGTTCCTTAGGGAGATGGGAGGAGATATGTGGGGTCTTACACATAGAGCAGTGTGACATCTCTGTCTTGCTGGAGACAAAGATTAAAGGAAAAAAGACTCTTGCACGACGGACTCCCGTTCATTGAGTTCAGCTCCACAACCTAGCACTTTGCGACATGGCGAGGATCTGGGTTAGATGGAATTCCAAGAGTTGGGGAGGGGATCTGATCTTGATGTCGGAGCAGCTGATTGTCATCTCCTTCACGAATAAGGATGGCTTTCGGTTCTTGCTGGGAGAGGTGTACGGCCACAACGACATGCGGCATCGGGAGGCCCTGTGGAGTGACATATGCAGAGTAGCGGCTGCTGTTGACTCCTCACATCTTCCGCTTCTCCTGATGGGCGACTTCAACGCCCTTCACAGAGGGGAGAAGGTTGGTGGCAGACCGGTTCCAGATTCGATCCTGTATAACTTTCAGAGATATCTTCTCCAGGCGGGGCTTCAGGGACAGTCGCGCTCGAGGCATATCTGGACCTAGCATAACAAAGCTGTCCGTAACAGGGTGGCGTGTCAGTTGGACAGAGCTCTGGGCAACGGGGAGTGGTTCCGTTACTTCCTCAATTCTATGGCTGAGGGTTTGGCCGCTGGAACGAGCGATCACTACCCCATCAGGGTTGGCTTTACAGAACGGCCTACTGGGAAGATGCGCCCCTTTCGGTACAACCACAGCTGGTATCTCTCAGAGGGTTACTTGGGGGCTGTTTCGGAGGGTCTTATTAGCCACCAAGAGGGTACGACTCAATATCGTATGGTGCATTTGCTCAAACACATGAAAAAGGTTATCCGAAGATGGGTGAAGGGATTGTCCAAGCCCTCACTAGAAAAAAAGGAGGCGGAACTCCGGGCCATCTAATATTCCATGCAATCTGACATGATGAACAGGGACCTAGCGGCTAGAGAGAAGGAGCTGATCGGGAAAGTCAATATTTTACGTCTGCAGAAGGAGATTAGTGCGGCATAGCGGGCTAAATGCTCCTGGCTTAAGGATGGTGACCGATGCTCCAAGTTCTTCTATGATATCATCCAGACCAGACAGCATAGGAACAACATTTTTAGGTTGCTCGATGCGGAGGACAATCTGGTGGGGGAGCCGTCAAAGATCCAAGGAGAGGCTGTCAGGTATTACTCTGAGTTATATTTTCAGACTGACTATCTGTCTACGTTTTCGGATGTAGTTTCGAAGAGGTTGGTGACACCCTATAGGAATAGCCTACTACTTGCTCCTGTTATTATGGAGGAGGTGGAGGCTATTATTATGAAGGCGGATCCCAACAAATCCCTAAGGCCGGATGGTTTTAGCAGTGGGTTCTACAAATGCCACTAGGCTATACTAAAGTTTTCGGTTCTCAAGACGGTCCAGGAGTTATTTACCGAGGAAAAGCTGCTGAAGGAGCTGAGTCACACCTTCCTGACGCTTGTGCCAAAGAAAGAAGGGTATGACATCGCTGGCGGACTTCAGGCCTATAACGTGCTGTAATTATCTTTATAAAATAATTACACACCTCATGTGTCGGCGAATGGAGGGGATCATGCAGGACTTAGTCTCTCCGAACCAGGCGGCTTTCATAAAGGCGAGATCGATTGCTGAGCACAGTCTCCTTGAACATGAGATGGTGAGGGGCTTCAACAAACCAGGAGAGGAGAAGGCGTGTGTGAAGCTGGATCTGAGGAAGGCTTACGACATGGTTAATAGGGATTTTCTGTGCCACCTTTTGACGGCTATGGGGTTCGATGATCGCTGGATAGCAAGAATTCGTGAGTGCATCACGACTCCCACCTTCTCTGTCCTCATCCAGGGTATCCCATATGGGTTCTTCCACAGCAACTGTGGACTCCGGCAAGGTAACCCATTGTCTCCTTACCTGTTCACGCTTGTCATGGAGTACTTCACTTGCTTGATGGACATGGCGGTACATAGTGGGAGACTTGTCCCGTTGTTCAGGAGGGTCGAGCCACCTGTCACCCATCTCATTTTTGTCGATGACCTCCTGGTATTCCTACAGCCATCTATGGAGGGTATGCACATGTTCTCGGAGATTATGGGTGAGCTGGAGGCCCTTACAGGGCTGCAAATGAACTGAGAGAAGAGCCGGGTTTTCTTCAGTTCCCTTTGCCCCCAGAAGAAGGAACGAGCCGGTGCTTTGGGTGTGGAGATGAGTGATCTTCCGGTGAAGTATCTAGGGGTTCCTCTGACAGTCAACTATGCTCGGGACCAGGACTGCTATAATCTAGTGGAGTATGTCCAGCGGAGGGTTGAAGGATGGCAAGCTGCTAGTCTATCTTTTGTGGGACGCATTGAATTGGTTAGATCAGTTATCTCGGCTCTGGCTCAGTTCTGTCTACAGTCTATTCTGATCCCTGCTGCTACCATCAAGAGAGGGGAGGATCTGTGCAGACTTCATCTGGAGGGGGGCATGCCTGCGATCTCTTGGGAGCAGCTTTGTCGGTCGAGGAAGGAGGGACGAGTGGAACTTCGATCCTTGCTGGAGATCAGGGAGGCCTCGGCGCTAAAGCTGGCATGAAGATTCATTAAAAGGAGGTCCCTCTGAGCCGACTGGATGTACAACAGATATGTGAAGCGGAGCAACTTCTGGACCTGTGCCATTGATACAACAGCTCTGTCACTTTCAAGCATATCTTGCGATACAGGGATGTTCTCAAATCTGCCATCCGGCAGATCATGAGAGATGGAATTGGAACGGACCTCTAGCGGGATCCATGGATAGATCGGCAATCTCTGTTAGAGATCCTGGGAGACCGGACGCATAGGGAGGCTGGGAGGGGGCTGACTTGCTAACGTATTATCCGGAATGGAGTATGGAGTCCTGAGACCTACCGTCATACTGAGGAGTTTGGAGAGGTTATCCACACGGTCGGAATTGACCCGACACTGTCAGCTGATTGTTGGATCTGGGATCCGCCGGAAGCTACTGGGGGTTCTGGAGAGTTCAGGTTCCAAAACTGCTATAATCTCATACGGCGTACATCTCCTACTAGTGCTGACTATGAGTTCATATGGTGCAAGGGACTAGCCAGGAAGATGCAGATTTGTGTCTACCGTTTACTGCTGGGTCGCCTGCTGACGAGGGATCAACTCATCTGTTTTGGAATACAGGTGCCCAACCCAAAGTGTGTGCTATGTGACGTGGAGAATGAATCGGCTTGGTACATCTGGACGGAACAATGTAGTGCACTAGGCAGATGTGACTCGGGAAGGGGATTCGGTAATATTATCACTGAGATTCGGGACAAAAGAGGGAGAGGGCAGGGCTGGTTCAAGACCGCTAGAGTTCAGCTGGCTGCTACTGTCTGGCATGTATGGAAGGAACGAAACCGTCTTCGAGGGGTTTATCACCCCTCATGTAGGCATCCTCCATAACATTGAGTTTGGTGTAAAAGCTATGGAAAACTGATGAGTGGGTCACCCACTTTGATTGTATGATTATGTGTTGAGTTGGAATAAAATTTATCCTTTTTTTCATATATATATATATATATATGATGCATCAAGTCTTTTTGTTTGCACTTTATGTGTTATTTTATAGAGTTATACTCATATATAATATATTTTGTACAACAACAAGAATACCACGGACTTTATCCAAACTTTTGCGGTTTATCTTCCATTCAACTGTATTAAGAGCCATTGCCTATTTCACATTATCAAAAGAAAATCCTTTTCCACTGCCTCAATCCAAGTTCTCTTAGGTCTTAATCTAGCTTTAGAAGTTCCTTATCTAATAATCTATCACTCCTAGCTAGTTCATCTATCGGTTTCTGTTGCATTCATTTCAAATTCTTATCTCAACTACGATATAATTATTTTTGACATGGTGTTCCTTAACTGCCTAAAATTTAGACCCATAGAGCATGGTTTCTTTATTGTTGTGTTATAGAACTTAATTTCTTATTTGAAGGATATCCTACAACCAAAAATACTGTCTAGAACCACTACACTTTAATATCCAGCTTTAGTGCTATGAATGACATCCTTCTCAATCTTTACGTCACGATGAATGACTGGACGTATCTGATGAAAACAATCCTAAGATGTTTCTTGGCTACCGTTATTGACTACTCCTTTATTGTTTTTTTTTTTTGATGTCTTACTAGTTACTATAGTTATATTTCATATACTCTCTCTTCGTTACCCAACTTTGAAGCCTTTAAGTTCCAAAGTTTCTCTCCTGGCATTTACTTTGGATGTTAACCCTTCTTTCGTCTTATTAAATAACACAATATCGACACTAATAATTGTCACGCCCCGATTCCGAAGAATCGATAGTCGTCCTCCGGGTGTGATGGCGTGCGAACCTAAGTTGCGATCGCACAATGCATAGTCATAAGGTTATCCGAAACACAACATCAAATAGAGTACGCAGAGAAATTGAACAACAGATTTTGAAATGGAAGAAACTTTTGTTTTCATTGATAAAAAACATCATTTACATGACTCCATTACAATTATTGCCGTGCGGGCTACAACACGACTCGATTACAAAATGAACGCTGATGAGATAGTCATTCCATACATTACATCCCCATTTACATCAAAACATTTCCAAAGACCTGGAATCGTGGGGAGTCGTGACATCATTTCTTCTGGACTGAATGTGAAGTCTTCAAAAGAATCAAACAAGCCTTCAACACACGGACGAGACTTCAAATGTACTTGCGTTGCCTTGAGCTTAAGTGGCACGCCCTTCTTGGTTTGGGGTATCTGTGGAGAGCGAGGACCAGTACATTACACTTTGTATTGGTGTGTGGCAAATTAAGTTCCATGCTTTCATTTGGTTGAAAAGTTTATATGACTTAGTTTGTGAATCTTTCTAACCATCCTAATGAATTTCAGACAAGCATATGACATGCATAATGTAAATTACGCTAGAAATTACCCACGGCAGAGCATGCCGTGCAATGTGAGACTTACCATGTTCTTCCCTGTCAATTGTTATCGCTAGCATAGCGTGTGCAATTTATGTGTAATTGATTACTGACACCAAAAGCCATCCTGGACTTATAACTTTGTTAGTTGGGGCCCTTTCATTGCAAGTAGTGAGCCCCACTGAAAGTCCCCGCTTAACCCGTGCTATTATCCAGCACAACTATACCGTGTTTCCTCCTAGGCCGAAACGATCCCGTAGCCCCATGATGCCGCTCGAGAAAACTTTTACCTTGTCGACAAGTTGTCCATGACTGTGTTAGAACAATTTAGTTACTAAAACATGGTCTACATTTTTGTGAACTTAATTATTTCATCGTGCCCCACCTTGTCATGGCATCAATTTGTTCGATGAGTCAATCTTTTGTTCAACACAGTTTTTTAAGATAAGTAGACGTGTCCGTGCCTTTGCATCTATCATTTCATTCACAATAATGTTATCGGTTGAACTAAGAAGGGGGTCGAGAAGAGAAGGGTCAGCCACTCGCCTTGATTTTTGTTCGAGGCGAGAGATTTGTTGGTCGTGCTAGTCGTCGCCTATGCGATTATCTGAAATTACACAAGCAACTGATTAGAACACTGTATTATTCAAGGAGTTCGATATGTAAATGCGAGTTCGAAAATGCAAGCCATGAAAACCATCGAAAACATTCACAAAAATGCATTCAGAAAACCAAAGCCAAAAAAGCAAGTACGGCATAAAAAGCAGAGCAACGGGAGGTCTTTCCTGACTCAGCCGCAGAGTCTATCCTCGAGCCGCAACCCGCTGAATATGGGATTGATTCCGAAGAAGCCTTTCCATAACGAGAAAATGATCATAATTCAATCGTTCCCGTTCGACCGTTTCATTCGATCTCGATCTATCGGTTCCGACTGACTCGGTAGCGACAGTGTTCCTTTCTCGTGCATCCCGTGGACAGAAACGGTGCACGATATAGGGACGGGGCACTACACCATAACCAACTAAGAAAAAATTTGTCCTTGAAACTTAAGAATAGAACCTACCTCTAAGAGAACAATGAAGAAAATTTAACCTTCATCTCCGATTCACGCTCCCAGGTCGATTCCTCGACCGAATGGTTTCTCCAGAGAACACGGACGAGAGGGATAACACGATTTCGAAGCAGTTTATCCTTGCGCTACAAGATTTGCGCAGGCTATTCTACATATGACAAGTCTGCCTACAGATCCAACTGACCAAAATCTACCACATGGCTCGGATCGTGCATGCACTTCCGCAACCGAGAGACGTGGAAGACATTGTGCACATCCGACAGTACTGGCGGCAATGCGATCTGGTAAACTACTGGGGCGACTCGCTTCAATATCTCGAAAGGACCTACAAATCTTGGACTCAACTTTCCTTTTGTTCCAAATCTCATGACTCCTCGCATAGGTGTGACTTTCAGAAACACATGATCGCCCTCCAGGAATTCAAGTGGTCATCGGTGGATGTCGGCGTAGCTCTTCTGCCGACTTTGTGCAATCTTTAGTCTTTTCCGAATGAGCTTGACCTTCTCCACGGTCTGTTCTACCAGCTCCGGGCCGAGTATCTGCCGTTCCCCGACTTCATCACAGCAAATAGGCGATCTACATTTCCGGCCGTACAAGGCTTCATACGGCATCATTTGGATGCTGAACTGATAGCTATTGTTATATACAAATTCGGCCAATGATATATGAACGTCCCAGCTTGACTTTAAGCTGATTGCACAAAGGCGTAACATGTCTTCGAGAATCTGGTTCATCCGTTCTGTTTGGCCATCGGTCTGAGGTTGGTAAGCTGAGCTAAACTTCAACTTGGTCCCTATTGCTGACTGAAGACTACACCAGAAGCGTGACACGAACCACCCATCCCGATCTGAGACAATGGATACCGGTATCCCATGCAGCCAAACTATTTCATCAAGATAGATCTGAGCAAGGCGATCGACGCTCCAAGTGACTTTAATGTCAATGAAGTGCGCTGACTTGGTTAATCGATCGACGATAACCCAGACGACATCGTTCCCCCGTAGCGTCCTCGGCAGGCCAACAACAAAGTCAATAGTGATATGATCCCATTTCCATTCTAGAATGACAAGGTTCTGCATCTCTCCGCCTGGTCTTTGATGCTCAGCTTTCACCTGCTGACAAGCCATGCATTGCGATACGAAGGCGCCACATCTCTCTTCATTCTGTGCCACCAGAAGGTCGTACGGTGGTCCTTGTACATCTTAGTGCCGTCGGGATGCAAGGTATATTTCGCATAATGCGCCTCCGTCAATATCTCCTTTCTAAGTTCTAAGTCATCCGGAACGCATAGTCGGCCTTTCAATCATAGCACACCGGTGTCATCTTCCGCGAAGTCGGTCGCCTTCCCTGTTGAAATCAGCTTCGCATCTTTTTCAGGTAAGGATCGTTCTTCTGAGCGGTTATGATTTTTTCTCGCAAGCTCAGCTCTAACTGTAATTCCGCCAACTGCACATCTCTGAATCGAACTCGAAGGTCGATGCCTATCTCTTCAAGGTCCCGTAGTAGTCTGCTGTTGATGCACAATGAAGCAAGATATTTACGACTCAGTGCGTCTGCCACAACATTTTCCTTGCCTAGCGTATAGTCGATCATCAAGTCATAGTCTTTGATCAGTTTTAGCCAACGTCGTTGTCGTAAGTTCATCTCCTTCTGAGTGGAGAGATACTGAGGCTCTTGTGATCGGTATAGATCGCGCATGCCACGCCAAAAAGATAGTGACGCCATAATTTTAACGCGAACACAATCGCCGCCAACTCCAAGTCGTGCGTAGGATAGTTCTTCTCGTGTGGCTTCAACTGTCTGGAGGCGAAGGAGATCACCTTGTCTCCCTGCATGAGTACACATCCTAAGCCCTGGCCTGAAGCATCACTGAATATTCGAAAACCCTCTTATCCCATCCGGAAGTGCGAGTATAGGGGCCAAAATGAGCTCCTGAAAGGAAGCTTTACAGTCGTCCGACCACTCATACATGACTCCCTTTTGAGTAAGGCGAGTCAATAGCGATGCAATTTTCGCAAAATCTTTCACGAAGCGTCTGTAATATCCCACCAAACCAAGGAAACATTGAATCTCACTAGCCGACGCAGGCCGCCTCTAATCAGCAACGGCTTCAACTTTCTTCGGGTCGACTGCAATATCTTCGGATGAAATGATGTATCCAAGAAAGGATACACTGCTCAGCCAAAATTCGCATTTGCTCTTCTCAAACAATTGATTATCTTGGAGGGTCTGGAGCACGGTCCGTAGACGTTCTGCGTGTTGCTTTCGATCCTTCGAGTAGCTAAGAATATCGTCTATGAAGACTACCACGAACTTGTCGAGGAACGGACGAAACACACGATTCATTAGATCTATGAATGCGGCAGGAGGATTTGTCAGGCCGAATTGCATTACCAAGAACTCTTAGTGGCCGTAACGAGTGCAGAAGGCTGACTTTGGCACGTCGTCTGACTTGATCTTGAGTTGATGATAGCCTGAGCAGAGGTCGATCTTTGAAAATACCGAGGCACCTTGTAATTGATCGAACAAATCGTCTATGCGGGACAATGGATACTTGTTCCGGACGGTAGCCTTGTTCAGCTCGCGGTAGTCAACGCACAGACGCATTGACCCATCCTTTTTCTTCACAAACAACATGGGCGCTCCCCATGGCGAGATGCTAGGATGAATGAATTCCCTGTCGAGCAACTTTTGCAATTGAACCTTGAGCTCTTTTAGTTCTGCAGGTGCCATTCTGTATGGAGCCTTGGAAATCGGTCGGGTATCAGGGAACGTGTCAATGCTGAACTCGATTTCTCGGTCGGGTGGCATTCCGGGTAGCTCGTCCGGGAACACGTCGGAGAATTCTGCCACAACATTGGTCTGACCCCACGTTTGCACCATCCTATCGCGTGTCTCGAACGGACGCCAAGTAACCTTAGCATCCTGAATGCAGCATCCTTCGAGCAGAAATTGTCGAGATCACCATACAGGTCGACGATGCTTCACCACATGAGTAGCAGAATTCGGGCACTCCAGGTATTCGGAAGGTGGCCTTTTTTCCTGCACAGTCAATGGTGGCGTTGCAAGGGCCGAGCCAATCCATTTCCAGAATGATGTCGTAGTCCTTAATGTCTAAAATTATCGCATCGAGATAGACCTTTTCCCCCTATACAGATGATTCCGTCTTTGTAGGCTAAGTTTGCGAGTAGTGGCGTGTCCGACGGTATGTGAACGCTAAGATTAAGGCCTAACGATGTCACGAGAATTTTGTGCTGTACGGTAAAGTCTGTCGATATGAAACTATGCGTGGCACCTGAATCAAACAGTACACGAACAAGTTTATTATTGAAAAGCAGTATATTTATCACGACTGTATCTGAGGCGAACGCCTCGTCTCGAGTCATAGCGTAGACGCGCCCTTGAACATTAGGATGACGGTCTTGGCCATTGGGTTGCGTGGTTTGAGGAGGGTGGGGCGCCTGTCCTCGGTTTTCTTGACGGTTTTGATGTGGCAGGGTATTTGCGATTCGGTCTTCGGGTCATGCAGTCTCGTGATTGGTACCCATTTTTCCGCAAAAGAAGCATCTTCCCTCGTGGACAAAGCAGCTGTTGGCATCGTATCCGAAATGGTTGCACCTGGTGCAATGAGGCAATAGGTTCCGTCCCTGATAGCCGCCATAGTTTGGACGCTTTGACGCATGATTATTGCCTCCCGTATAGCTAGGACATTTGTGGTTGGAATGGTACACAACGTCGGCAACAACGAGAGGGTACTGGCTCTCAAGGTGGAGAGCATGATTTAGAGCATCGCCCGCGGTCTTGTACTCCGGAACCGTCACATAAGCACTAATACAGGGCCGCAGACCCACTTCGAACCGTCGCACACGACACTCCTCTGTATGAAGAAACGCACCAGCAAATTTGGACAATTTGTTGAACTCCGCACTGTTGTACTGTCCGGACGTGGATCCAGACGTGGAAGATTCACCACGACGTTGAGCCTGGATTTCAAGAAACTCTGTATATGAGTCCGATGTCATCTGAATAGATCGGATACCATCATCAGGAGCATCAGATGTGATATTAGCATCAGATGTTAATAGATCGGATACTTAACATTTTACATGACTCCATTACAAACATTGCCGCGTGGGCTACAACACGACTCGATTACAAAATGAACGCTGATGAGATAGTCGTTCCATACATTATATCCCCATTTACATCAAAACATTTCCAAAGACCTAAAATCGTGGAGAGTCGAGACATCATTTCTTCTGGACTGAATGTGAAGTCTTCAAAAGAATCAAATAAGCCTTCAATACACGGACGAGACTTCAAATGTACTTGCGTTGCCTTGAGCTTAAGTGGCATGCCCTTCTTGGTTCGGGGTACCTGTGGAGAGCGAGAATCAGTACATTACACTTTGTACTGGTGCGCGACAAATTAAGTTCCATGCTCTCATTTGGTTGAAGAGTCTATATGACTTAGTTTGTGAATCTTTCTAACCATCCTAATAAATTTCAGACAAGCATATGACAGGCATAATGTAAATTACGATAGAACTTACTCACGACAGAGCGTGTCGTGCAATGTAAGTTTATCATGTTCTTCCCTGTCAATTGTTATCGCTAGCATAGTGTGTGCAATTTATGTGTGATTGATCACCGACACCACAAGCCATCCTGGACTTATAGCTTTGTTAGTCGGGGGCCCTTTCAACGTAAGTAGCGAGCCCTGCTGAAAGTTCCCGCCTAACCTGTGCTATTATCCAGCACAGCTATACCGTGTTTCCTCCTAGACCGAAACGGTCCCGTGGTCCCGGGATGCCGCTCGAAATTTTTTTTACCTTGTCAACAAGTTGTCCATGACCGTGTTAGAACAATTTAGTTACTAAAGCATGATCTACATTTTTGAGAACTTAATCATTTCATCATGTCCCGCCTTGTCGTGGCATCAATTTGTTCGATGAGTCAATCTTTTGTTCAACACAGTTTTATAAGATAAGTAGACGTGTCCATGCCCTTGCATCTATCATTTCATTCGCAATAATGTTATTGATTGAACTAAGAAGGGGGTCGAGAAGAGAAGGGTCAGCCACTCACCTTAATTTTTGTTCGAGGTGAGAGACTTGTTGGTCGCGCTAGTCGTCGCCTACGCGATTACATGAAATCGCACAAGCAACTGATTAGAACACTGTATTATTCAAGGAGTTCGATATGCAAATGCGAGTTCGAAAACGCAAGCCATGAAAATCATCAAAAACATTCACAAAAATACATTCAGAAAACCAAAGCCAAAGAAACAAGTGCGGTATGAAAAGCAGAGCAATGGGAGGTATCTTCCGACTCAGCCCATAGTCTATTCTCGAGGCATAACCCGCTAAATATGGGACTTGATTCCGAAGAAGCCTTTCCATAACGAGAAAATGATCTTAATTCAATCGTTCCCGTTCGACTGTTTCAATCGATCCCTATCTATCGGTTCCGACTGAATCGGTAGCGACAATATTCCTTTCTCGCGCACCCCGTGGACAGAAACGGGACACGATGTAGGGACGGGACACTACAATAACATACACCATAGTTCTCATCCTGAATAGTCTAGTAAGTTCATTTGTAATTAGTTCAAAGAGATGAGAACTTGGTGATGATCATTGGTGTGATGGTATTGGGGAATGGAGATTCAGCTCCTTCAATTGTTTTTATACCAATTGTTACTACATTATACAAATTCTTGAAAGCACGCACATAAGCTTTTTCTAGGGACCTATTATTTCTTTTTCTAAATCAATGGAGAAACACTTGTTCCTCTTCTTAATCTTTGTTTAAGCGCTCACCAACTGTTTTATTTTGAGCCTCCATAAGCTTGACCTCTTGCTAATTTGTACAAATTTGTATATCTTCATGGTTTTCATTAATAGGTAATAAAGTAGACTCCTTTATTCATTAGGCCTTCTTCTGGTCTTTAGAATTTTGCTGAATGAGATAGTTAGCCACATCAGTTCTTTTATCTCCCAAGTATTTTCAAAGTCCAATTGGAGTATCATCAATCAGTACAGCTTTTCCAGTTTTTAATTTCCTTAAAGTATCTTTAACTTAAAAAAGGGCATACCAGTTCGGCAGTTCCAGGAGACTCTCTAGGGAGGGCCAAGAAATATGCAAACTTACCTTCATACAAATGGAGAGGCTATTTCCGCAACTCAAACCTACATCCTACAAGATGCAAACAACAAGCTTTATCTCCATATATATTAAATTTACGATAATAGAAAGCATTCCTACCTCAAACTAATTCTTTTTTTTTTCTCATTAAATATATTATTTTCTTTTACTAGTGCATTTTTGTCTTCACTGCGGTTAATGTTAGTTAGGTTTCTGCTCTTTTTTTCTTAGAAAACTTGTAAATATCTTTTTTCCCTCAGTTTCTAACTTACTATATAAGTCACCAGAAAATCCTTGATTTAGCATTACTAATTGATCAATGGACTGCTCTTATTGAATCAGGTGTGAAAAATGCAAGCTTCTGTCACAAAGGATCCTGGTACCAGGTCGAAACAAGAGTAAGGGTCATTATTTTTGACATCAGTACAACCGAGTCTGAAGGGGCACTTTTGAAAAGATATGCACCGAGGCTTTCAACATTCATTGAACCCCCACGAAACCTAAGCAGAGATCATGAAGGGTTACTGAGCTGGCCTGAGAATCTCCTTAAATCGAGAGAACACCAGAGCTTTAATGAAGGTGATAGGGGAGCAACCACTTTGTCTGCCAAAGCCATGGAACTGAGCATCTACGGAAGCATGGTCTGTCTAACATTTCATATATCCTTCAACTTTTCTTTATTCTGCTTGAAAAAAAAGTGTTTGCTTGCTTAACTGAGAAACTGTCACTAATAACTAACCGTGGCTTAATCAGCAACCTTTCATGATCTGAACAATCTGTAGTTACGGTAATCTTATGGTCCATAGCTGCAGTGTCATATAGATGATTTCTAAACCTACTTCTACTCAGAATTGTTATATAAGGAAAACCTCGAACTATCTCAATTTATTTTTGATCTATTTTGATATGCGACTTTTCCATTTTTCATGGCCCATGATAAATTTCTCAGATAGTAGTGTGTGCAAAATACTGCTTCCTGCAAATACTTTATATTATGGCTATGAGTAACTACAGTTCTATATACACGTCGAGTCACTATTTCTTTATCTAAATAAATGTTCTTCTCAGACGTCGATAAATTTTGATGTTTTTACCCAGGTGGCTGATGTTAGAAGGCACTACAGAAGTTCTCAGAGGACTTCTCAATTAGCAACAACTGATCATAGCTTGTCATATCCTAGTTTTCCATCAAGTTCGGGGAATGCTCGGCCTCTCCTTTCAGTTCAATCCGAAGGAGGTAGCATGAACAAAAGGGTCGGTTCGAAAGTGTCATCGATTCCCCCCTTGCCTACCAGGAGGAGGAAAGCAGCTTTAGTCGAGGATAACTCGAGCGATGAATCTGGCGGTGAAGAAGTTGTAGTTAGGGTTGATTCCCCGAGCACTCTTTCTTTCCATCATGAAGGATCATAATTTTGTCTCCAGTCAGGCACGCACGCACGAACACACGCTTTTGTTGTTGTATAATAACTAATCTTCTCACTCATCTGTCCAATATAGAAAAAATAAATTGGTGTCTGTAGATTTCTTCCATCATCAGATTGAAGCGCATCTAAGGAGGATGGCAGCCCATGCTTGTATCATTTCAGAACAATATATTGAGTAAAATTCTTGTGTCTTGTAAAACTTTCAAGATGTTTCTGTTAATTTGTTTGCTCTTCCATTTCAAATTACAATCAACCGAGCTTGTCATCCATTTTAGAGGTATTTGTTTCAGTATATGGCTGCAAGCTAAAGTATTGCGCTTGGGTTACTAATATTGCAAATTGGTCCCTTTTCCGGTGCTATTTAGCATTCTCAGATGAACCAATTGCAAATTGGTCCCTTTTCCGATGCCATTGAGCATTCTCAGATGAACCAATGCATGTATACTTACTGCTAACAAACTCCACTAACAAACTCCATTGGTTAGAGAGAATCAAGAAACTTTTTAAGTTGGAGAAGAGAGCAAATGTTTGCCGGGTAACTTTTGAAGAACATCACATAGGGTTAGCATGTGTTAGAAAATTGAGAGCAAAATAGTGACGGACATTTCTGTCACTATTTAGTCATTTTTCGTCGCTAACAGTAATAGCGACGGAATAGTGATCGTCAATTTTCGTGACTGGATCGAATGTCGCTCCTTATTTCCCGTGACTTTCGCTTAGCAACTATTGTATCTGTCACTGAGTCAGCAACTAATTTAGCGACGAAACAACAAGTGTTTCTGATACTATTTTGTCAATCAGACATAAAGCTAGCGACGAAAATTTCTCAGGTTTCCATCACTGCATCGTCTCTAGTCCGTCAGTAGATAATGTTTTTTAATTTTTCGTCGCTAGTTAGTCGGTCATCCATCGCAACTCCGTCGTTGGTCCATAGCTATCCTTGAATTTTTTTTTTCCAGATCTAATATTTTCTACATTATTCAACTAAGCAACACATATCCATAAAAGTACAAGGGTCATATATACAAAATCCCAAATACATAATAGTAAAACTGTCCCAAAAGAACTCTCAAAATACATCAACTCATAGGTGGGGGTGATGGCGGCGGTTGTTGGTTAGGATTGATAGAAGCCGGAGTAAGAGGTGGAGCCAGTGGAGGAGCTAGAGTAGAAGCATGACTAGGAGGCAGAGTAGGAGCTGGAGTAGAAGAAGGGATAGGAGCTAGAGCTGGAGCTGGAGTAGAAACAGGAGCAGGAGTCTGTCTCATCTCTAGCAACTGCCTCTGAAAGTCATACAACATCGTTGTGATCTACTGCAGACTGAGTGTGCCAGGAGGAGTAGCGTTGGAGGCATCGGGATGTAATGACGCAGTTGGAGGTGGAGAAGGAGCCCTGGAGTTATACCGATGGCTGCGATATGCCAATGATCCGGTATCATACACGCTACCCTTTTCCTCTCCAAATAGCTTGTAACCACAGATCATTCCTCCCAGCCGCCTTTTCCTCTCCCAACAACTTGTATCCACAGATTGTTCCTCCCAGCTGGTACACGTGGTTGTCCTCCCAGCTGGTGTACGTGGTTGACCGGTCTCACCCTCTCCCTCGGTCCCTCACCGGCCTGACTCTCCAATGCCTCATAAGCCTCCTATATTTATATAAAGGAATAGGTTTCGGATTATTATCTGGGTTAGAGTCATTGTTAGGTATAGGGTTAGGGTTTATGTTAGGTTTAGTTTTAGGGTTAAGGTTTATGGTAGGGTTTAGAATTATGGTTTACAATACGATATTTAGGGTTAGTGATAGCTTTTTTGGTTTAGGATAAATAAATATTATAAAAAGTATAATAAAATTAGCATAACATTATTTAAAAAACACCTACATATGCCTTGGCTACCCGATCATCTATGAGCTTTTTACTCTTATTTCGTTTGTCGGTCCGCTCAAATTTTTTGTTGTGAAAATCGACGGTATTCGGGTCTCTATTTGTTCTGGTGGCGCGAGAAGGGGGCCGGGGGGTGGTGCGGCCGTGGCGAGGGAAGGGGGCCAGGGTTGGTGCAATGATGACAGCCGATGGGGGAGAGAGGAGGAATATTTTCATCAAATTTGAAATTTAGGTATCAATTGATACTATCAAAGTTAAGGATAACAAGTTGTAATTTAGCATATATATATATATATATATATATATATATATATATATATATATATATATATATATATATATATATATATATATATATATATTTATATTTTTTTATTTTATATATATATATATATATTTGATGTAGATAATTAAGAAATTGTTTTATAGTGGTAGTGTAGCTTCCCTTCCCGATTAATTTGAAATATTTTATTAGTATTTATTTTATTTAAATGGTATTTTAATGGTGGCACGATTGTTGGTGGGCCAATTACGTAAGAGTGCATAGTGTCACTCAAAACTCTGCAATAGTTGGTTATTGTATTTTGTTATTATTGTATTTATTATTATATTTTATTATTAGTATCATTTCATATTTTGTACTGTTATTAATATATTGTTCTTAGGTTATATCATTAATATTTATTAGTTTCGATAATTCATTATCAAATGAATTATAATAATATTATATATATATATAATATATATTATATATATATATATATATATATATATATATATTATATATATATATATATATATAAAATGTTCTCCATATATAGATAATAGGAATATGGTAATTATAATATTTATTTGAATTATTTTAGGTTTGTGATTCAGGGATATAAATATACAATATATATTTGTATAATAGTAAATAGAATGAGAATAAAAAGGAAGAAAGACAAATGTAGTAAACCAGCCCGGCCTAATGTGGCCCAAACCAGCACCCATGCTAGTCTCAGCCCGAGAACCCCCCCTTTCGGTTTTGCTAAAAAGAAAAATTGA